>JAEQML010077025.1:0-13079 GCA_016904865.1 Pissodes strobi
TATTTAGAATTCAATAAAAGATTACCAAATATGGGCAATAATACACTCTTAAAGCTTAAAATATACGCATACCATTAGTTTATGAGATGAAACGGATGTCATTTGGGCCACTCGTTTGAGATACTTGTTGTAATATTTTTTCCCCATATTTTGTAAAAATAACCAATATGTGATATATTATGGTCTACTAAAGTTGAAAAAAGTTAACTAGGAGCTAACCGCTAATTTTTGCATAATTATTTAAGATAGTTCAATTAAGAATGTCGTGTTATTCTGTACCATAGTCTTGTAGCAAACATCAGTTTTTATTTACCCAAAAATGGTAGTGATTTTTCATTCACCACACAATAAAATATACCTCTATATGTATTTTTGTACAATTTTGGTTAACCCTTCATCAGTACGTCCCCTAATAAATTAGCCCAAGGAAATTAAACTTGGTCCACTAAATAGCATAAAAGATATCCAGAGTAAATTCAGGTAGAGATTTTTTTAAGCATCGGCTACTTTGTAATTATTCGGTTCCGTTATCTTTCAATCTCTAAGAAGTGTAATGCAATCGTTTTTTTTGTCATACGGTAGCCCGTGGCCGATCTAGGGACCAACGGCTAAAATTTGGACCCTTAGGGAGGTAGGTAAGAAGTTTTGTAACGTTCCTCGATGCTATGGCGTCATCCTTGTTGAAGGATCGTTCCAGAAAACATTTTGGCGCCATTCTTATTTCCACAGCTGCAATGTTCCTATTGCAAATTAATAAATTAGAATTGACAATTATTATTACATTTTTTATTTTAATTTTTTTTTTAATTATTGTAATTATGAGTGGAGAAGCTCATATAGTTCCCGATAAAAATTGCTTTGCCTAGTTAGAGCCGACTTAAATCCAAGTAAATATCTAAACTAGATATTAACCAAACAGCTATTATTTTAAAATTCCCAACGCCGCGCCGCGCCGGCGCCCTGCATCTCAAAAATAGAGCGGTTTGCGAACCGGATTAATATGACATTTTTGCTTAAAATTACTCGAAGATTAAGAACCTTACCCATTTGCACTCAATTTTGAAAATTTTTGTATAAAGGAAGATTTTTAATAAATGCTTCACATATACGGGAAACAATTAAGCAGGTTGAGAATGGTTTCATTAACACTTAAAAGGTTAATTAGTATTTTTAGAAATAATTAAGTAATTTTCTTAAATGTTTATATCCATTTTGTCACAAAATCCAAAGTGTTAGAAAAAATGGCTCGAAATTAGCCAAAATATAGCCATAAAGACAATTTTCATTAAGTACCCATTATAGACTGTTTTTGTGTAACATTTTCTTTTTAATTGGATAGTTTCTAATAAATTCAAAATAACACTATTGTGTTATTTTTGGTGAAACTTTCTTTCAAAAAACAATTTCAAGTGTTCCATTGCATCACATCCCAATTTTTACCGTTATATCTAAATCGCTGGACACTCGAACCGGGTAAGCAAATTTTGATTATATTTAGACATTATATATCTTAAATACTAAAATAGATATTTGGACCGGACTTTCAGCATATGGAGGCTCCTTTTATCTACCATGGCTACCTTTATACAGAGTTTTGCCTGATAGTACAATTTGTTATATTTAGTGCTGCAAAGAAAGCACTGCATTTTTGAGAATTTTAACAAAGTGACACTCTTTTAAAAGTTCGTATATAAGGGGGACCCTGGAAATTCACATGAATAATGTATAAATTGATAAAAATTAAAGCCAGAGCAAATTAAAAATTATGGGAATTACTGTAGTTACATTTTGCATTATTTGTTATACGCATGGAGACAAAAGTATTGAATGCAAAAAATAATCGATATTTTTTAAAAGTATCGATAGTATCGTTGTACTCCTAAGCACGTCGTGTCACCTAGCCGACCGGATCACGTCTAGAGAGACCGATCCACATTCCATTATTTGAACATTTCCAACACTCCAACTCGGGGTCCTACATGCTGTGTTGTGAATGTTGTGGTTGAATATCTTACTGCTTCTCCCCGATTGGATTTAAGTACAAATACTACCTGCAAATTGTTACCATGTATAATCCGCGTAAACTTGAATTTCTATTTTAATAAATAGGTAGTGATTTTTTTTTGTAAAAAAGCGGTCCCTTTCTTTGTTCTTATGTAACTAAATCGCAACTGTATGTTTATGTAAAGTGACTATTTCAAAAATTAATGTTTTTCGTTACCTTCTATATGTATGTAGTTGTAGTTTGGGTTAGTTTGGGTTATATTTAAATAATTATGAGTATATGTATAACTATCCCGAGCGAGTCTCGAGCTCTTTTCTACCAAAGAGAGTATCTAATGTTTTATGTTGTGATTTTTTTGTTAGTGTCAACAAAGTATTTTTTCGATTTAATTAACATTTTAATTTAGTTTTAACACCATTTGCTTTATAGTTTGAAACTTTGTGATACCTATATTTAAGGGTTGTGTTGTGAATGTTTTACTATAGAATTTTTTGTAACAATAATTTGCCCTACCATGGAGATTTTTTTATATACGCCTTTGCGGATATCGCCAAGGTCGATGAACTAAAATAAAAAAAATATATGCTTTTGAGATAAAACCTCATTGGTTGGAATGTCTTCGATTAATGTGACACAGATGTCTTACAAATATTATACAGGGAGTGCAGAAATTAGTTGATATTGCTAAAAAACCACTTTCAATCCCATTCGTAAAATTAGTATAATTTAATTTTGCAGAAAAACAGATTTTTTCGTTAACCAAAATGCTTATAATTTTCTTTCTTTTTTGGTTCCTCCTGCATAAAGCCAAATATTTTGAAATTATACTACACCTGGTTACCTTTTTTTACATACATTTTTAACACTCCAATCTGACCAGTGTGGAATATTTTTAAATTTCATTTTATATGCGGCATTTGGCAAAAAAAGGCTGTATTTTGCGGTAAGAATGATTGAAAAGAGGTCGATACTCTTCGGTCAATTAATTCTAAATTTATTGATTCGATTTGCTGTCAATAAGCTTAAGGTTGCCGCATTCGTTAATGTAAATTAATATTATTCTAAAGATAGGTTAATGATATATTTGTATTAGCTTTTATAACACTGTGGCCTTCAGTAGCTATTTTAATTCTCCCTTTCTCTTATGTAGCCCTCAGGCACTTTGTGACTATATTTATTTTAATTGACAAGCGAACCACAGATTGCTTAGGCTTATAGGTTTGGTCAAATTGCTAAAATAGGATATTATGTTATTACTATAACTTTGCTTAATTTATACTACATTACCGTAAAACGGCTAGCAAACCGTGCTATATATTTATTTAAGAATTATTGTGTTAATAAAACCTGCGTTTAAGCTTCATTAGATCCGTCAACTTCATATTTTATTCTCGGTTTAAATATTTCATAACTTTTGACAACGTCTGATAAAACTTTTTGGGACCTATGACTCTGGCTGATTTCAGATATTTATATTTATCTTTGCACGCGGCCTGCCGCAATCCTAGCAATATTCGATTGGTACTGTTGGTGGCATTGGGTTGTAGGAATGGGCTATTTCCCATAATTGCTGCCGTCGATTTAGATTTTTAAAAGTTTATTTCGCTTGGGAACATTTTCTAGTATTTCTTGAACAATTTAATTTCAGCTAATTAATTGTGGCTTCCGCCGTCGTTCTACAACCATAATAAACGAGAACTAAGTCGTTTATTATCTTAGAACTATTCCTCGTATCGAATCAGTAGATTTATTAGGCATTTTCTCCGCCCTACAATTTTTTTTCTTGATTCGACGTTCTTTTTTCTAATCTCGTCGTAGTGGAAGGGCAATATGACTGAAACGAATAGGGAGTTCTTCTAGAAATATCCTTCGGTGAGAAGAGAAGCTTTTTGCTTGAGTGCAGTCATAATGACTCAACATTTAGTATTGTATTTTATACTACCCTTTTTAGGGACATTGTGTGTTGACACGACCGATTAATCGGGATCTAAATACTGCACTAGGTAAGCATTTTCTCTGGAATTAATTTTTTCTATTGCTTGTGTAGCACGTGGGCGCCATGATGCTAATGGTCTTATCCCTTATTTCCAGAAGCTTCGGAGCTTTTCTTACTAAACCGAGACCGTCAACTCTCTAGCCACCCTCCATCAAAAGCGAGGTAATTATTGCTACAGTTTTTTGCCTAATTTAACGATTTAATTGCTTTATCTGTGTTAACCTTTTTTTTTGTACATTGTCCACATTTGCTTTGCATCCCATGTGTTATCTTATCTATTCCATTTTATCATATCTGAATTTTTATTTTAATGTGACTTTAGTTTTGATCATATGGGGAAGTTTATATTTTCTTTTGGGGGTGATTCATGCATATCTCTTTTTTATATTCAAGTTGTTTGTACCTTCTGTATTTCAATTATTTGCAAATCCATTGATCATTTTTTTGGGGGGGGGGGGGGGGGGGGTTGTTTTATAAAGAAAATATACTTATATAAAGGGGCCTATAGTTTTTGTTTTCATTGAAGTAAGGGGGTTTCGTCTAATGCGTTTTGGGTTGGTTATTACAGGGTTTTATCACCTGGCTACAGTCCTATCTCCGGGCCAATTCTATCTCTGGGCCAGTCCTATCTTCGGGCTACACTATAGCCAATCCTATCTCCGGGCCAATTTTATCGCAGAGTATTCTGATAGTTCTACCCTCGCGGCGAGTGCCATAGCAGTACCTACAGGTGCCCGGCGCCTCCACCAGAGTTTGACGACCGGATCAAAGGGGTATCGTACAGAAGCTGTAATTTATTTATTATTTTTTTTTTGAACGATTATTAATATTTAAATATAAATCTAGTCTTGACTACCAAGCTTTAAGATAGGTTAGTTTTACTTATTCAGTTATTCTCCTGACCGATTGATATAATCGCTCTTAATTTTCCTTTTTTTAATACAAATTAAGCATTGACAGCCGAGCTTTAAGATAGTTTTCAATAATTTTATTCTTTTTATTCATTCATCGGGTCAATTGATATAGTTATTTATCACTACATATTATTATCACTGCGTTTATAATTGGTGCAGCTACTGTCGCACGCATACATGTATGTAATAAGCTAGGTAAACCAAAGTGATCACTTCGGATTGTAGTGTTTAGAGCATTTAGTTGTAAGGCATACAGTACCGAGTTAACAACAGAATTGGTCTCCGTACAATCTCCAAATTGTACTCTATTTATCAATTATTTTAATAGTCATTTGGCATTCCTTTGTCTATAAATTGCAAATTTTATGGTAAGATTGTTGCTGTGTTAAAAAAAAGAACTTGATAGCAATTATTTTGTTAGGTTTGTGTTTAAATAAAATCTTTACTTGCTAGCTTTAATAGGAAAAACGTGTTGCAAATTTATGCGATTTTCAGTATAGCGTGTTAATTGGTCATCCCTGCACATTTTAAATTAAAAAAATAAATCCAACATGAATCCCAGTCGCTATTTTGGCAAACTTGAATACAAAAATGTTTTCCTTAAAACTAAAAATATGAAGCAACGAACTTATTTGCTCACACCCTGTATAACATTTGTAGAATTTACGTATCACAGTAACTAAAAAGATTCCTACCAATGGTGTTTCAAGACGAAAAGATTTAAAGTTACTGTAAGTTTAAAAAGTGTGAGGGTAATACCCAGAAACGTCAAATTTTTGGGAAAAAAATAATATTACAAAAACTGGCAAAGATATCAAAACGTTTACTACATAAACTTTGGCCATATGTGGAAAAATTAAAACCTTTTTTAGTTTTGGAGATATGTATGTTGAAAACAGTCGACAATTTTTCTTACCCTGTTCGAGTGTCCAACTCAAAAATATTTAACCTAAAGAGACCCGACAACTCATTCATAAAAATCCGAAATCTTGCAAAAATATCAACAAAACGATTGTCCCGCCTCCTTATATTTTTATGTATGGTGTACAAACTTTTGTCAAACTTCGTCCCCACTACTAAATGTAGTATTGCCCGCCCCCGCCTGAACGAAAGCAAGGGCAGTTCATAGACGTAGACTTTGAAAATGTGAGTCCATCATAATAATAATTTCAATAAAGTAAATACGTTTAATTTGAAATGATGGTATTTATTCGAGTGCATTATTGAAAATATATTTATGTTTTATTTATAGTGTGTGGGTTAGATTGAGTTAGTTTGGGTTAAATATGGGTTCTGAAGGTTACTTAACACAAAATAGTTATTTTGCTGTGTCACGAAATTTTTCCGTGTCCTAGCAAAACCACTGCGATGAAACCAAAGAAGTATTCACTTCAAAAATGATTTAATAGAGGTTGGTAAATGACTGCAAACATATCAGATTATCCATTAATATCACATACATAGGTAAGTATTATAAAATATTAATTAATCACATCACAAAATGGTGCCCACTGTACTACTGTGTTTCATTTATTTTTACTTACTTGTGGAAACTCAGGTTCGGATAATAATAGCTGGAGATTTTGCATACCTCACACCGCAAGACCATCGTTACTTTGATATAAAGTTTATAAAAAATATTTATAGGAAATCACTCACGAAATACAAAAAAGCTACACGTCGCGTCGCGTCGCACAAATTCAGGCTTAAAACGTCCATTTGAAACCAAACAAAACTGGGCGAAGAGTGCTATTTTGCACCTTTTTTAATGAAAAACATTTATTTATTCAAGTCGCGATATGATACCAAAATAGAAATAGTATATTGTGCAACAAGTGCTGAAAATAAGACTTTTCACACGAATGAGACAGTTTGGTGACACGAGCCGTAAGCGAGTGTCATAAAGTCTCATGAGTGTAAAAACTCTTTTCAGCACGTGTAGCACACTATACTTTTTCTACGACTGCTACATACAGGGTGCCCCACTGGGAGTGTGGTAGAAAATTACATGTTATATGGGAAACATTTTTATTATTGATTTATCAGAAAATTTTATTCCTAATGAAAGAAGCTACGTGAGTAAGAGGTTCTCGCTAAACTATAACTAGGGGCACAGTCCTAAAATGGGGCCACCGGAGTGGGGTCCCTATTTTCCAAATATTTTGAAAAAGACGCTCCGAGGGCGAAGCCCTAAAATGAGGCCCCATGGGGGCGAAACACTAGATTTAGCAATGGAGCCCCGGGGGCGAAGCTCTAAAATGAGGCCCCAAGTCTTAAAAGGGGGCCTCTGGTATAAGAGTTCCATTTTCTACAGTTTTTCAAAAAGGGGCTCCCGGGGGGTGAAGCCCTATAATTGGTCCCCCTTTTTTAGAGATCTGGTAATGGGGCCTTTGAGGGCGAAGCTCTAAAACGGAGACGAAGGCCTTTAATTTAAATACCCGAATAAGCGTGTGAATGTGAAAAGTATACTTTGCACACGCCGTGTGCAAAGTATACTTTTCACACGATGTTTGAAATGTCCAGTTTTCAAGAGCAGTTAGTGCGTTTTTGTGTATTTTCAGGGCAGTCGTAGAAAAAAGTATATTCAACTTACATTTGCAATGAATGGTCATTGCATAATATACTATTCAGCAGCTAATAATGAAATAAAATTTCCGAAAACTTATTTCCTGAATAATTTTAAATTTGAACACGAAATTTATGAGATACCAAAAATACGCAATTTTATCCCGATTTAAACGTTTTTGTGACACATATGGTTTTTCTGCTCTCAATGGTTAAACGAAAAATTAAATCATACCACTGCTCTCCTAAAAATAAATTGCTTATCATTATTTTTGAGACAAATAAAAAGGAACTGAAGTATAGAAATTTTATTTACAAACATACAAATATGACAAACATCTGGTTAATGACATGTTCAAAAAGTAGCTTAATAACTATTTTCTTCTATTAAATACCTATTAAAACATATTTACAGCAGTGCCTTCACTGGTTTTGAAACGTTACCAAGTTAGTATACTTATCGAATGGGGAGGAGCCGTCGGTCATCGACCTCCAATGCTCTCAATCTATTGGTGTAGTTACTTTACTACGTGCATACTATAAATATTTGACATGTAAGAACTTCAGAACCGGTTTTTGATGAATCAAAAATGGGGAAAATAAGTATTTAGTGTTATAATTTAATATGAAAAAAGTATATAAAGTAACTCGTAAACTTAAAATTTGGCAACGCCACATCTATCGACCATAGAATGTGCCTCAATGTTGGGGGAAAACAAAGAACCATTTGTCCCGTCTCTTCAGGTTAAATGTCTTTGGTCCAACTGTTTAGATGGAACAGTACGTTATGAAACGTTTTTTGGTTGTGTGAAGCGAAATGCTGGTTATTCTCTGGAATCTGCTGTTCGCGCTTTTTTAAATCAGCCAGTGTTAAGTGCATTTCTTCATCGGACTCCTCTGATTCATCCTGATAATTTTCCTTTTCTGTATCGATACTTTCTTGGAAGCATCCGCCGTCGTCTAAGGAAATGTCCACAGATTCATTTTCACTTCCTAATTCGTTGAGAAAATCAGCACCACCGATGCTTTTACCTGCTGGCACGTCAACCTTCTTTCTTCTTCTCCTTGGCGATGGTTGGTCCGGATATCTACATTTTTTTAGTAAGTCCACCACCGCGTTATTTACATGTTCTGCCGCATCTTGATCTTCAGTTTCTGCATATCCAGGAAGTTGGTTTATATATTCCACACTTTCGAAAGCCTGACTTAATATTTTTCCCTGTTTTCTTCAATGCTCTGGTAAATCTCCTTAAGAAAGTGTGGAAACCTGTCTTTGGGGATTCTGGATGATTTTCTTCCTTCATCCAATTTCCATGTTTCGAGAATCTTACTCCATGCTTCCTTCAAAGGTCGGAAAAACGCAACATATAGTGACTGTGTTAGGTTAGTGGAATTCGGTGGTAAGAAAATGAATGAAATATTATGCTCCAAACAAGATTTCACTGTATTTGCAGAAAAATGACTCGACAGGTTGTCTCCCATCAAATATTTTTCCCATGTAGCTTCTTTAAAGCTGATAGCTATATTTTCCACCCAATCACTGAAAGATTTACTATCAAACCATCCACTGGCACTCCTATTGTATCGGACACTTTTTATACCTCCAACTGTCCAAGATCCATATAAATTTTGGGCCTTATAGACGACGTACGGAGGAAGTAATTTGTCTTCTGCACTTGCAGCATAATTAAATATATTGCTGGCAGGGACAACTTCAACTCTTTTTCTAAGTGATCGAAATATTTGTTAATATCGTCCGATGAAACAGATACCCGGGTTCTTTTAATATTTTGGCAAATCCTAGTCCTTAAGGATCCTCTATGGCTCATCATGAAATGACGTGCAAATTCATACCCAGGCATATTGTTTTTAAATGTTTTTATAGTTTTTCCCCTTCCATCAAGGTAAGATTTACTACCATTCTCAAGTCGTAATGATCCAGTGGGTATCCCCACTCAGAACATGCAACTAGTTGGTCTACTATCAGCTGTTCTTCTTGATTTGTTAGGACAGTTTGTCCGCCTTGATTTTTCAAGGGTTTTTTTATTATGCCTATACAAAACTGAATAATGTATATTGTGTTTTTTATTGGCGTCCCTGTACGGCATTCTTAATCTTATATCGGTAAGGGCGGTTTCTATTTCTTCACTAGTATGCTTCTTATACGTTTTGGAACGAGGATCATGCTTATATATGCCTGGCATAATTCTGAAACAAACAAATAAAAAATAGTAGCTGAAATTAAGGTTGCATTGAAGCAATGGGGTGAATAGAAACAGCTGTTTCTATTCACCCCATATTTACTGAAATATTGAGGTTAGGAATAAAAACTATTAATAGAAAGAAACTAAAAATCCAGTCATAAATGTGCAACTACATTTATTACATGGACCCATGTAAGCAAACTTGGAGAAAATTTGAAGCATCAATCAAAGTTTTATCAATCAAAAAAACCACCTGATCGCAATGTCAAAAACTTGCTTTCACGGGTCAGGTCTTACTTAAACTGCCTGTACTATTGCTGTACTATAATCCTTATTCTGGAGAACATTTTTCAAACAAAGAGATTCAGTACCCTATTTCTATCACTACCAAAATTTATTTCACAGCTTCCAATGGTGTATTTCGTATAATATAAAATATTTTTTTATCCGATCGGACGAAAAACTATACTTTTCCGATGAGTTTTCTCCTCGCAAAAGTCATGATTCCAGTATATTGTATTCGTTGCTTGGCAACATGCAATAACTGTACGTACAACATTTACGTCCTAGGCCAGGAATATAAAATTTTTGTCATATTTACACACCTTGTTTGTCAGATCTGACGTTTATCAAAAGCAAGATTTAGCTGTGGTTTCCCTAGTTAGGTAATAAACTCCAAGCTCGCTCGATTCAAAACTTGATATTATGTTAAGTTTAAATTTGAAGCACCGTTTTTATTTAGAGTAATATTTGGCTCTATTCTTATAAATACGTATTATAATTGAATCTGATCGGATAAAAAATAGTATGTGCAACTCGTAGGAAAAGCACATTCCTGGACTCCTCTGTGTTGCTGGCCTCGGCTGCGCCTCGTCCAGCAATAATTACCACAGTTGTCTAGGAATGTTTTGCTTTTCCTCCCAGTTACACAATATACTATTCCGTGGATAAATAATTACATTTGACAAGGTAGGTTTCCCTGATATCTTAAAAACGCGATATCATATCTATCAAATATTATGATGATCACAAGTTCACAAAACATCACAGTACTTTCCAGATGGTAACTTTACCGTTAATCCCGCTAGTATATCATACATATAGGGCAATTCGTCATATAAAAAAATCAAAGTTGTCGAAAAAGGAGTGCATAAATTTCCTGGCTCAAGAGTATAACATTTCAAAAAGGTCTAACGGACCCAATTATAAAAACGTTTCCACGAGTCAAGTTAACGACATTTTAATAAAGAACTTGTCAAGTGTTTTTTTAAAATTCATGTGAATGTTAGGCACCCTTAAAAAAAGGATTAATATCAAAACCTTAAAAACAACATTCAAGTCGAAGGTAAAAACTGTACAACTTTTTAAGTGGCCAGTTTTCCAATGACGTGAACATCATATTAGACTAGAAAAGTAGGGTAGTGGCTATTTCCTGTACTCCATATTTTTTTACCTAAAAACCGGATGTTTCAAAAGATCAGGTCAGTAATTCCAGTAATGGTCAACGAATAGCGACAAAAGTGGGCAGTGGTCGTGCCCTGTGCTTGCTATCCTGTCAGGTTGACCTGGGGGTTATTTCCTGTTTTCAGCAATATAATTTCCTGAATTTCCAGTTTTTAAACTGCATAGGGACAGTTTTTTAAAAAGGAGGGACTCAGCACGAGCTGTGATGTCAAAAGTTTGCTTTGTGACTTGTTTAAGGTCCTAACTTCGTTTTTATATCTTACATAAGGGGTAAGAACGGTTATTTATGGAACGACTTCGTGGAATTTTAGGTACATTTTTGCCTGAGCCAAAAATTAACTCTATTCTATAATATCTATTTTTAAACAAACTTATCGGAAGTGTTTAAAAATTTAGATAAACATTAAGAAACAATTAAAGGAATATCGGCAAGTTTGGTCCATATTTATTTAACGCTGAATGAATTGAATAATTTATTAACAGCTACAATATAACAAATATAATTTCTTACTAAATTACAACGTTGTAGTATTTAACAAATATAGAATAGGTGAACAAAATGTATAATGTAGTTGAATACTCGTTTTGTGTATAAGTAACTTTGCCCACAATTTTTTTTGAAGTCAAATTTCTTTAGCGAGGGTAAAGTCGGAAAAAATGTTTATCAAAGCGAAAAGCTGTTTTGCCGATATCTGCAATAGAGCCTCGGATCGAAAATCTGACAAGTGATGACACCGCGACATGGGGTCATCCGTAGGGGGGGCGGAATTATACCTCCTCCCACCTCCGCGGATACCCAAAAAATTTAAACAAATTGAAAAAACTTAAAAAATTGTTCGGAATGTTATTAAAACGAAATAAGAAAAAAAAATTATTTATAAAAAGTTAGAAAAATGCAGTTTTTGGCGAAAAAAAAAAGGCGAAGGAGTTCAGCTACGAGGCCGGGGATGGGAAAAATGGGAAGAAAAAAATGCTCTATGATAAAAAATAAATATTTTGAGGAAATGGGAAAAAAATTAAAAACAAAACCAAAACATAAGATTGTTTGGAAAACAAAACAAAAACATAAGATTGTTTGGAAAGTTAATAAAAGTGTTATAAAACCAAATAAGAAAAAAATATAATAAAAAAAGGAAAATTTGGTCGGAAAATTAATAAGAGTATTATAAAACGAAATAAAGAAAAAAATAATAAAAAAAGTTTGAGAAATGCAGTTTTCGGCGAGAAATAGTTTAAAATAAAAAATGTGTCGAGGGGGCAAATATTGAGACAAAAAAAGCTTAAAAAAATTAAAACTTACTGTCATATACAGTATCAAAACCGCCCCGCTCTTTTTTAGAAAAGCTTTTACTATTTTCCAGGACTACTGTTTTCTCTAATTGTATCGGTGGCAAAAAAACCTTTATTTTTTTCAAATGCTCAAATAGTTGAAAAGGAGAGTAAAAAACATTAAAGAAAATTGTACGACTGAATGGCTTTTCTATGACAGACAAAAAGATCATCTCTACCTCACCCCCGAGTTCAAGTTCAGAACACTTTTTGTTTTCCTTTCCTGCATAAGGAAGGGAGTAAAATAAATAGCCATCTGATGAACAAAGGCATCATAATTTGAAACGAAAACGAACTGGTGTACTCTGATAAACATTTTGCAAGAATGTCTGCCAAAGTATGGCCCCAATTGTCCATAAATCGATAAAACATGAAAAAACTTCCCCCTGCAATTTTTTTATTACTAATAATAAGAAAAAATCTTGCTTTAGAAACCTGGTCTGCTTTGTTTAGGTTGTTATTATCCGATAAATGCAAATTTTGTTTTATGCTATAAAATCTGTTTCTACTCATACAATTTTGAACTATGCCTTATTCTCATCATTTGAGCAATATAATGGAATTTGAGGCAAAGTATGACATCCTGATAGAAACATTATGCC
>JAEQML010077026.1:0-13079 GCA_016904865.1 Pissodes strobi
TTGACAAGTGACAAATGTCATATGTCAAAATTGACAGATAATATAGTCTGCAATTAGAATAGCCCGCGTGGTTGAAAAATGACAAGTGACGGATCCATAACCTAAAAAAGCAAATTTATTCACCCCAGTCTTTATAATTTAGTGACCTTGAAGAAGCTGAAAAACCTAAAATAATTGAAATTTGTCTCACAAATATGAATCCACCATAACAATATTAATAAACATATAATATGGTCAACTTGGCCGAAAATTTACAGGTGACAAAATGTCAGACCTGATTGACAGCTGACAGGTGCTAGGCTCTAAAAATGGCATCGCCCACTTCGGTGAGGATGGCTCCACTTATCGATACAGGAATTTTGTATATCGATATATCGATCCATGAACATATCATATCGATCGATTCAGTGTATAACCAGGGTGACTCCATACCTACTGGTATGAACTTTTAGTTACATCAATCTTATGTTAAGTAAAGTATGCGAAAAGAAGCGTTTTTGTTGCGTAGGGGAAGGGTGAAAATATTTAAAAAATAGTCTGTCATTTATTCATCTCTTTTTAACCGTTGTTTTGAATAGTTGAATCAATAAACTAAATATTAATATTAAATATTTTTAGCAAACTTAAAAAAATTGAGGAAGAAAAATAGAGGTGCCTTAAGAACAAATCAGGCTTACAAACTTAAAAATACAAAATAAAATTACAAACTCTCAGAACAAGAACTAAAATTATAAAGCAACAACAAGTAAAATATCATTTTTATAAAATGTCCACATTCATTCAATGTTGAAACCGAATTTAAAAGAATAATTTTGATTTTCTAATCAGCTAAATGATATGACAAGTGACGGACCACATAACCTAAAAAATGGTGTGAGGCACTTAGCTGAGGATGGCGCCAAATATCGATACAGGAATTTCCATATCGATATATCGACACATATCATATCGTTGAATCATTGTTGAATGCAAAGAGATCAAGGATTCATCTTAAAACATATATTTATTTAAAAGGAAAATAAAAGAAACAAAATAACAAAATAAATTAGAATCAAAAACATCATATTAACATCGATAAACAAAATGTTTAGCAAACTTAAAAGTGAACAAGAGATCAACAAAATTAAGGAACAAAAAAATGCGTGCCTTAACAACGAATCCAGCCTACAAAATATAAAAATACAAAATAAATATAAAACTCTCAGAAGAAAGGAATAATTTAATAAGAACTAAAATTTCAAAGCAACAAGAAAATAAAATATGAGAATGATTTTAATTTATGTCAAAATTAATAGCTTTATTCTCTCCGCCAAGTGAAATTAAATTCCACTAAGTTGGCATGGCTCACCGCCACACGCAGACGCATACACGGAGGCAAGCTCTGACAGTGACAACTGACAACTACAGGATACTTTGATTCTTTAGTCAGGGTCCAAATGTATGTCAAAATCAGACTGTTCTAATATTCGTTATTACCTCTCTCCTTCTCGTTCCGTGCCATAAGGTGCCACTAGGTGGAACGTTTTTATGTATGTTGTATACGGAAACGTAAGGTCCAGTTAGTAACATTAAGTGATATATTTGATATATTGGCTTTGAAAGTGTAATGTTAAACCAGATTTAGCCGGGAACACTGAATGGGTTTTAGAGTGGCTATGTTAAAGAATATTATGAAAATATAGGCAGCTTTCTAATTTAGTTCAATGTCGTTTTTAAGCTCCGCTAGAAAAAGCCACCCCGTCGTCCACTTGGAAACACAATCAGCGCCATGCATCACGTACGGTCGTGCAATATGCCACAGTGGCATTAAATTCCGTGATCATGACGTAGACACGCAATGTCGCGCATTCGGATTATTTACACGATTTGTCATTGTCTCTTTTTATTTATTGCCTGTGCTAATCGCGAGGTCAACAACCAGACTAGAAGAATCTATTGCTCTATAACAAAACGTTGATGAAATTGGGGCATAAACATATACAGCATTACACAGGGTGATGATGCACGCACTTCCGAGCTCAGTGTTAATTACAAATTAGGTAACTATCCAAGCCAGGTTATTCTAGGAACGGGAGAATGGCTGCTTTTGAAGCGGAACGTCATCACTTGGATGTTGAATCGGCGAAGTATTCTAACTATCATCACCAAAACAAAATTTTGTATCAATAAATATAGTTGTCGCCCCAATTATTACAAGCGAAGCAAGGGTGTGTTTAGTGACCTAACTAATTGAGTTCATCTTGCAACGTCTTCGGCTAAATTGGCATCAATTATGCCGTATTGTCCTCGATCCCGAACGCACTCGCGACGTATTATAGAATCATAATAAAGTCCAAATTGACGGTTCGTGTCTACGAGAACATATCTCGCGTCATATTAAAAATAATAACAGTAATTTCATGGGCCGAACCGCCCACAGAGTAGAACGGGGTGTGGACGTTTTTTGTATGCTAATTCTTCCGTCAAGACTTGTCAACGAAGGGTGTTGTCTTGGCGGCCTTTGCAAGGCCTATTGTGCATGTATGATGTGATAGTTTTGTTTGGGCCGAGCCACGAATCGATGTCGCTTTATAATAGGTGATTATTAATGCCAACCTGAGAACGAGAACAAACCGCAACGTTTTCAAACAATATATTCGATATTGGTTTACAAAGCTATATAAAACATAAATATATTTACAAATTATAGGGTTACAGCAAGCTTTGAATTGAGTTGCTAAAATTATTATTTCAATACTAGAAAAAAAATACATAATTTGTGTAGAATGCAAAAATGGGAGAAATAATCCCAATAATTGCAATATGAACAAATATTTTGAATGGATGTACAGGGTCTTCCAACGAGGACTGAACAGGAGCAAATTTTTGGGCATCCTTGTATTTTTGAAAGAAAGAATTATTTTCCATTTTTGGAATTTTCAATAATGGGTATATTATAGTCTGGCTTAAATAAGGCTTAGGAGGTAAAAACAACTTAAAATCGAGCCTGGATACTTTAGAAAGGTACCGAGGGAAAACGGTTGGAGATGAAGACAAATATTCTACCTTAAATTTTCCCCCATATTTTAATGGGCCATTACCTACCAAATTTAAATTCAAACATTAAGTGCCCTGTTTTTTTAAATTATATACATTGGGACTTAAGGGCTTAATCGTAAATATACCCTGCTTGTAAATAATAAAACTTTGACTAAAAAAATCTCTATGTGCCTATCCCCTTATAAATATAACTTACTTGCTGCTATCTTTTGTCAAACTCAAAAATGTATTCCAACAGTATGTGAACACGTCGAATGAATTAAATTAACGTTTCAAAGTGGTACATATATGATTTTGTCGCTCACAGCGGCGAAATAATCTCATAAATTACTCCGTAGCATTGCACGATGAGATGGGTATCGATCCGGTTTTAATGCAATAGAGTTGTTTGCTTTGGGATATTTTAATAAAATTTTACATGCCAGACGTCAATCAAAAACAATTCCCTTTGAATAATAATCGAATTTTCAAGATAATAACAAACAAAATGGCACGGCGAAAATTGCAATAGATATATAAAGCAACGCGATGTAAAAATTTAAAAAAATACAGAAATAATTTGACCAGAAGTATCCAGAGCTTTGAAAGCTTATGCTCAAAAACTATGCATCCAATGAATATACGATTTTTATCATTAAAGCCACAGACCTAGAAAAAAACACGTGTGTACTATGTGCGCATATCTGAAGTGAAACTTCTTAAACGTGTGTCAAAGCCTGTGCGGCCGCGGCCTGCCACCGCGGCCTGCTTGTCGTGTGTCGCGACGTTCAAATTTGACTCCAGGCGCGCGTTAAGAAGTTTAACATCAAAAAAAAAAGAGACCCGATTTTTTACGTTTTAACACGATCCAACATTATTCCGGGTTATTTTTCTGTTCGATACTACCAAATTTAAATAAAAAACAGAGGCTTGGCTTGTGGGAGGTTCAACTTCGATCCATCGTGGTTCCCTTTGGCAGTCGGTATTATTGAAGTGAAACTTCTTAACGCGCGCCTGGAGTAAAATTTGAAGGTCGCGATACACGACAAGCAGGCCGCGTTGTCAAGCCGCGGCGGCGCGTGCTGGCAGGCCGCGGCCGCGCTGACCGCGACACATCGCTGGCCGCGACACACGAGGTTTAAGAAGTTTCACTTCAGATATGCACATATAGTGCACAGGTGTTTTTTAATTTAATAACTGATAAAAGTAAAATATTAATTAATATTAACCAGATATTGCTATTCTGTCCAGAATTGTTGTTTATGATTTTTTCAGGGAATCGAGCTAATAACACCTCTACAAAAATTTTAGCTCGTGACGTCGTGCATGTATGTATGCTTTTTTATCTGATGCCAAGATGTAGGAGGGGGGCTTGCGGATGGAATGGATATGGCGATCGAGGCGCAATTGGTTGCAACGTTGCCAGACTACTACGATAGTAGTGAATATTAAGATGCCCGTATACAGGGCGTTTCTTAATTGCATGTCTATATTTACTACTAAGGAATATCTAAGAATAAAATGTATAAACATGGTTAATCGATCCATTTTCGAGATACAGAGCGTTAAAAAAAGAAAATTTTGTCGGTTTTTCTTAAATACCTAGAAAATATTATAAAATATTGGCTTGAATTTTTCCACATATTACTGCAGCACAAGAAGGCACCTTTTTGATTAAGCAGAATGTTTCCATTTCCGCCAGTAGCGTTCGCGTAACCAAGTGACCACATACTTTTTAGAGACAAAGTAGTACGCTACTGTTTTCTTCCGAAGTAAATATTTTTTCCATTAATAATGATAGTTTTTAAGCAAAAAAGTCCTCTTGACTCATTTCCTCTGATGGATGCCAAATTAACAAATTTAGCGATGTTGCCAACGCTGAGGACGCTCCCAATAAGAAAACCGATCCAAAGCATTGATATGATAGAATGAGGACGGTATTCGCTATATGTGACGCTACTGGTTGAGGATAGGCGGTGGCAAACGCTTGAAATTTAATGATGATGTGGCACTTCTGTCGTGAGGTTTTAAGCAAACACGTTTTAAGCAAAAGTCACTTAACCTAAAGTTTTGGTACAAAGTCTGTACTTTTCCGCACTAGTATTTTAATATATATACTTTTATCGATAGGGTTTCCAGAATGGTTTTTTGTAAATCAGGACGTGTGCCCTGAAATCCGGAATTTGCCGAAAAATACGCCATAATAGATATTTATGATATAAGTACCTATTAAAAGTAAATATTAACCCTTCGAAACTAACCTTGCCGAAAATTACAGTTTTACTAACCTCGGTCTGTGAGACCGATTATTTATAAATAGATGTAATTATCTACTTTTTTGTTGTTCAAGTTAAAATTAAATAATTTGAACTGTTTTTGTTACTTTTATTTATTGTACTAATAATAATACATATACAAAAATAAACACATACAAATTTGTTTATGCCCTTAGAACGTGAGCTGGTACTAGACCGAACACGGGACAGCTCAGATTTAGGCGAAAATGGAGACTCGGTGGTTTTCGGGGTCGGGAAAAACGAATTTGGACATAAAAAAAACTGTGGCCCCTAGAGGGTGGGCTCCGCGATAAAAAAATCGATTTAATCGGTGGAAATCGACGAAAGGTCGGACGGGTACCGATTAAACAGAAAAAAAATTGAACCTAGGGGCCTCTATTTAGGGGCCGAGGTGATCCTGTGGAGACAGAGGGCTGAAATTTGGGCTAGGGGGGTTTTTGACGACGCCGAGTTCGAATCTGACCTCGGCGCGACTCTACCTCCGATAGGTTCCGCGGTAGGAGCCGGACAAAACGAGACCCAAAAAATGTCCTACGTACGGATTAGACTTAAAAAAAAGTACTTCTATTTCGAGAACGCTCGCCCCATAGGTTCCAAAAGTGGAAAAATAGTGGTTTTGGACCCCTAAATATTATTTCGAAGAAAAACGCTTTCGTAGGTCATTTTATATTTAGGAGACGGTTTTTTTTTCGCATTTGGAGCCTACCGGAAATTCGGCTTCTACCGGTTATTTTTACCTAAATTTCGAGCTAGCGAGTTCGTATTCGGCAGGGGGATGGAGGATGGAGGGCATCGGTTCGAACCCCCACCTAAAATTTCAAGTCGCTCAGTCTCCTAGGGGCTCCTAAATAGGGCCTCTTGGTGTCGTTCGACCTGGAGGGTTAAAATTCGGGGTAGGTTTTTGACGACGCCCAGTTCGAATTCGACCCCGGTGGGAACCTATAAATATTAATTACAAGTTTACTAACCTCGGTTTCACGGACCAACTTTGTCTCTAACGGAATAAATATACACGCTTCGCACACACTGTTGATACACTGAACTCGAAGCATTTAGACAGGAAGCTACGGCGACACACATCCTTTCGGTCGGGATGGATCGGAAGTTCTCGGCATTCTCAGATTCGGTCGGTCTTAGAGACCGTGGGTTAGTCACGTAGGGTTTTAAAAATACTTTTAACGCAAATATCATACAATATTTTTTCTACACATGGCAATAAAAAGCATACAATAATTAAAAATTAAATATTTAGAATCTTAATGACATAGAAGAAGCTGCTAAAAGAGCTACCTTGGATTTATTGCTACGAAAATCAAGAATTCAATATGAGATTGCTCATAATAAAATTTATAAAATGGTGTGAAAACAAAGGCGTTTCTGGAAAGTATTCTTAAAACATATTCCTGGTCTGTTTTGGGGAAAAGGCAAAGGTATGGAAGTCATCTTCTCTTTGGTTCCATTATTCCATAATAACAGCTATTTGCTACGTGTAAGTTTCTGAAGTGCGCACCGGACGGTGAGTACCTTCTGATGAAAGTAGCTACGATTGTAGGAGTATTTGGTGCCTGCCGCAGGGAGGAGCTTTGTCGGTTGACTCTTGACAACGTGGAAGATATGGAGACTTCACTAGTTATTAAAATATCAGATACCAAAACCAAGATACCACGAAATTTCTTTATCGTTGAAAAATTTTATTTGGATTTTTATCGAAAATATACTGATCTTCGTCCAGCAGATGTCATCGGCGGCTCTTCCTAAAATATGTAAAAGATAAATGTACCAGAAATCCGATCAGAATTAAATTTCCTGCTGCTGTAGCAAGATTTCTGCAACTGCTTTCGCCGTTCCTCTGCGAACTAACTTGCATATGCTGTAGTAAATTTGACGACAAAAATCGTTTTAAACGGATTTTAGATCATAAAAAAGTATATTTTAAATTAAACGAACCGTCAAAAGTATTATTTATTAATTATTTTAAACTTTGTTATTAAACCTAATTTTTATATCTCGTCCGATCACTGAAGTTAAACAAGGTCGGGAGTGGTTAGTACTTGGATGGGTGACAGTTTGGGAACACAACGTGCTGTTGTCATTTTTTTACAAGCGATGTCGTTACAGGATATGTTTACACATCAGTGTCTCGAGTACTAGCAGACTCGCTTAATTTTTTTTCTTGATTTTGGGCATGGCTTTTGGGTTAGTTTCCGTACCCTTTTATAATCAATCAATCCCTAAAAAATGATCATCTATGGAGCTATTCTAATAAACAAAGCAAAATCACAAAATTATATTTTATTATAATGGTTTTATCACCCGTTGCTTACTTACCGATACGTCACTGGCGTGTCTGGGGATAAAAGATTACGAATAATGTTGCCATTTAGGGCCGGACAACACCATTCTCTCCCCCACTCATTAGTTATTTTTAATAACATTGCAAACAATAACAGATCGCCTTTCCAGGAGTTTTATGAATGAAACATTGGGTGAAAACGTTTATGTCATGATCATGGTCTGCTTCAGGTGCCTTGTACTCGGGCCTCTCCATCCTTCGATCTTTCCTTCTATAATAAGTTTTAAAAGTAGATAATTATCATTCCTCCAGTTTGCGCTTTTTAGTGTGAAAAGGACCTCGAGCTGTTTATCGAGGCGCTGAAGTAACTCGGTGTTGCGTACTCTCTCCACCCAGAAAATTCTCAGGATCTTTCTGTACGTCCACATTTCAAAGGCCTCCAATTTTTTGCACATCGCATCTGTCAAGGTCCAAGCTTCCATTCCATAGAACAGCATGCTGAACACGTAACAGCGAAGCAATCGGATTCGTAGAGGCAAGCTTAAATCTCTGCTGCAAAGTACATTGCGCATCCTCAGGAACGCAGCACGAGCTGCTTGTTCCACTCTTGCACGAATCTCCTGCGCGCTGTCCCCCTTCTCGTTTAACTGACACCCAAGATATCTAAATGTTTTCACCTGTTCAATCCGTTGACCGTTGATTTCCAGCAGTCCGTTCACGTTGTTTGTCTAACTGCTAGCCACTTTGCCTTTTTCACGTTTAGGCTTAGGCCGGCCTCCGAGCTTGAAGCCGTCACGCGGTTAACCATTTCCTTCCAAGGAGTCGGCTACAAGAACAGTTTCATCCGCATACCTCAGTTTGTTTATCTTAGTCCTATTCACAGTGATACCCTCATCGCACTCGTATAAAGCTTCTTGGAATATTCCGTCGGAATACAGGTTGAATAACAGTGGCGATAAAATGCACCCTTGACGGACGTCTCAGGATGTTGATCTCGTTGGACGCGCCGTTTTCGATTCTTATGTGGGCAGTTTGATTCCAGTAAAGGTTGGCTGTAATTCTGAGATCTCTTTCTTCTAATCCTATTCCTTTGAGAGTATTGATCAGTTTTTCGTGTTTAACTTTATCAAAGGCTTTCTCATAGTCGATGAAACATGCGTAAACGGTCACCGATATGTCCCGGCACCTTTGGATTAGAACCTGTCTGCTGAATAATGCCTCCCTCGTTCCGAAACCATTGCGAAACCCGAACTGAGAGTCACTCATCATCGTCTCGCACCTCATATATATTCTTTTGTGTATTATTTTCAGGAAGAGTTTAAGCACATGGCTCATCAAGCTAATAAGACGATAATCGCCGCAGTTCTTGGCCTTCGTCTTTTCGAGAGCGGGACAAAAGTGGACCTCAGCCAATCAGAGGGTATATTACCGTTTCGGTATATAAGGTTGAATAGTTTTACCAGGATGTCCAGTGAATCCTCGTTCTGCAGTATTTTGAGAGTCTCGACATAGACGTCATCAGGGCCACTAGCCTTCCCATTTTTTAAATTTGACAGGACATACTGAATTTTGTTATGTCCAAACTTTGGCCCTGATCAGGGGATTCTACCTGAAGTTCCGGCCGAGTATCCCGAAATAGCTGCTCCATGTAGTTGCACCATTCCTTCAGTTTTCCTGAAGTTTCCAGTATCAGTTTGCCCTGCGCGTTCTGCAATGTCGCCGCGCTCCTGCTTCTACAGATACCTGCCGCTTCTTTTATCTGCTTATTATGTTTAAAGTGTCGTATTTTGCTTCCATTGCTTCTATTTCTTGGCATTGCTCGGTAAACCATTTCTCTTTTGTTTCCCTTATCTTGTTTTTAATTATACGGTCTAGCGCTCAGTATTCTTTGTTCCTGCCCTTGTGTGTCCATCTTATTTCCATCACTTCAAGAATTTCTGCCGACATTCATGTTTTTTTCTTGATGTTTCGTTGAGGTTTAAGGATTTTGTTAGTGCACTCTGTGATCGCATTTCTTATATTGGACGATAGTTCCTCAGTATCCGCTGTCTCCGTCACGGGTATCGCATCCGGTCTAGAATTCAGTTCTCGCTTCAGAGTGCTCATTACATTTAGGTCTTTTAGTTTTGACACATCTGGCTTATTGTGTCTTGATTGTAAGTCTTACTGCTGCAACCACTGGATTATGGTCGGAGTTTATGTCTGCATCTGGGTATGTTTTAGGGGACTTTATGCAGTTCCTGTATTGTTTTTTAATAAGTATGAAATCTATTTGATTGCGAATAATTTTTTCAGGGGTATGGGCGATAGATGTCCACGTGTAGAGTCTTCTGGTTGGAAGTTTGAAGAAGGTGTTTGATACAATGAAATCTTGTTCCTGGCAGAACTGAACTAGCCGGTCTCCCCTATCGTTTGCTGTTCCTAAACCGTATCTACCAGTAATCTCCTTTCGTGGGATACTTCCTACTTTGGCATTAAAACCGCCCATGATAAATGTCACCTCTGATTTTTTCACCAACTTCAGGGTATATGCAAATTTGTTCGTAGAAGTCTTCTATCTTTTCATCCGGTTGGTCACAAGTTGGTGCATAGACCTGGATTGCTGGTTTCCTTGTCCATTATGACACCTGCACCATTCTGCCGCCGGTAGTTAAAAGGCAGTAAGTGACAAAACCTTAGTTTCGAGAAAAATGGCAACAACTTTTCGATGTTGTCCTGCACTAATCAAGACATATATGATTCTTTTTTTTGGTCAATATAAACTGGAAATACTATATTTGGTTAGGTATATGTTATTTTAGACAATATTTTAAGTTTTGATTCAAAAAATGGTCGTTAATTCTTTATTACTTCGTTTTTAATATCCGTGTAAGTAGAGAAGTTGAAGTTAAAAGGCGGTAAGTAAGAATTGGTTCAGATGCCGCCTTTTAACTTCAAACTCTTTGAAGTGCCGCTATTAAGATGCAAGTAAACTTCTAACATAAAAAAGGTGAGTTTTATGTAATATTTTGTTATTAAAAATGGATTATTTATAAAAATATTATTATTGTTACAAGTTTTGAGTACTTTTGTGATCACAAGTATATTTTAAAACCCATAATTATTGGTTTAAAGAGTATTAATTCTTATGAATGTTTTGCGTGTATGATATGATACATATCCTGTGTTTACTTTATAATATTAAAGCCTAAAATATGTTTAAATGAAAAAGTAGGTAAAATTGTTTTTCTCCTGATTTAGATCTTAAATAAACAATATTTTTTTGCAGTAGAATAAGTTATTTATTAATTACATTTTTAATAAATTTACAAAATAATATAAAACCATAAAACAAATTGAACAAAAAATCTACGGTGTTAACTTTTTAAAAGGAACAAAAATGTATCCATAAACTATAAACCTTTCTAGCATTATTATAATGATTTTCAATAAATTCGACTGTAAATAATCAGCTAACTTAACTAAGTATAAGAAAAACACAAAAGGAACAAACTAATTAATAGTAATTTTAATATGGCAGCAATTGATAATAGAAACGTTTTTATTTTGCAACGAGCATAATGCGGTAACACAATTTAATAAAAATGCTCTAAAAAAGTAAAGTTTTTAGATATTATAACTAGTAATATACTGCCGCCGGTAGTTAAAAGGCAGTAGTTAGTGACAAAACCTTAATTTCGAGAAAAGTGGCAACAACATTTCGATGTTGTCTTGCACTAATCAAGACATATATGATTTTTTTTTTGGTCAATATAAACCAAATATAAACTAAATACTATATTTGGTTAGGTATTTGAGACAATATTTTAAATTTTGATTCAAAAAATGGTCGTTAATTCTTTATTATACTTCGTTTTTAATATCCGTGTAAGTAGAGAAGTTGAAGTTAAAAGGCGGTAAGCCGCAAGAATCGGCTCAGATGCCGCCTTTTAACTTAAAGATGCACATTTGCTGCCTTTTTACTTCTTAAATGGTGACGTTGTCACTTGCTCCTTTTTTTAAATTACAAAAAACAAAGAAAAAAATTTTTTTTGGAAAAAATTTCGAGATTTTTAAATAGAATAGGGTCATATTAGTCTAAAAATGCAAAAATCGCAAAATTGAAAAAAAATCACTTACTGCCTTTTAACTACCGACGGCAGCATTGTAGTGTTGGTTGTTGTCGTTGCCCGAGTAGAATACTTTATGTTCATCTATTTGACTTGACATTGTCCCGAGTTTGGCCATCTCATTTCGCTGATCCCCAGTATCTCTATATTGAGTCGTTTCATCTCCTTGATATGTATTTTCCCGCCTAAAACATGCTCCGCACGTTCCATATAGCAATCTTCCTCAAGACTGGCCCGGTGATTCTTGGCATCCTCTGGTCATTCAAGACCTGCCGGGGACTGAGGGCCGTGGCTTTTGGTTTTCCAGTCATGCTGATGATTATCATGGGAAATTTAATGAGATGGTGTCCCGTTGCTTTCCTCATCGCAGCCTTACATCCGGTTTGATCATATGTGATGGCCACTTGTAAGCATCTGGTAACGAACCTTTAGAAATTGCAATTTACGATAGCTTCATTTCAGGAATGAAGCAGCTGCTTCATGCTAGTTTTGGTCAGCCACGGTTATTTATTTCCCCGATATCACCCATATCTGGGAGGCGTTCTCCTATCCTCCCGATGGAGGACTAGCAACCTCACACGAGGATTATTTATTACCAACCTAATAATTTAACTTTATTTTGCTTTAAGGTTTACCTAATTAATATTCGACATATTATGTGCTTCCTCAGTTTCCTGTATTTTCGTCTCAAAATAAACGATTTTACATCACTAGATTTGTTAACGTGGCAGTACTAAATTGACAGGAAAGAGCGTTTATACGGGATTTTTAATCGATTTTATTTGTCATAGGCTTTATATGACAAATAAAATACCATATAAACGCTTTTTTTTGCCAATCGAGTGTTGCCAAGTTAACAAATTTAGCGATGTTGTCAACGCTCCCAATGAGAAAAACCGATCCAAAGCATTTATGTGATAGAAAGAGAACGATATTCGCTGTACGTGACACTACCAGGTGGGGAGGCGGTGAAGGATCGTGCGCGCCATTGGCAAAAGCTTAAACTTTAATGATGATGTGGCACTTCTGTCGTGGCATAGGTACATCGTTTTATCAAAGTATATGTAAACTAGTAAGTTCACTCAGCGGTAAATCCTTTGATGTGATTCAGCCACATTCTTTTATATCAAGTGACAACTGGAGATGACCGATGCGCTGCGTAAGTGTCCGATTGATTCGCGTGGCTTTCTCTAGTCAGAGATGTATTCAGGAGATTGTATGGACTCGTACCCAAAGACCTACTGAATGCCGGAGGGGTGAAAAATCAAGTGAAACTGAGCAAAGTTGTAAAAATAATTTCATAGAAAGAAATTGAAAAAAAAAATTGCTATACGGGGTGTCATTTTTAGGTGATACCACTGT
>JAEQML010077027.1:0-13078 GCA_016904865.1 Pissodes strobi
TACTTCAAATAATAACAATTTATAATTGCGATTCACGGTTAAGTTCAAACTTTCCACCGTATGATTTTATCCTAATGGACATGCTAGTGGAAAATTATTTTTTTAGATTAAAAAGAAGACCCAGAGCTACGTTGTGCACAATTTTACTTACTCGAAATGCGTCCGACGATAACAAAATTAGGGAAATTTGAGAGAAAGCTGCGACATATAAATTAAACCATAGATTCCTAATACACCTAATTTATTAGAGAAAACGTGCCAAATTATTAGAGAAAAACGTGCCGGACTCAGCCTGGAATTCACGAGGGGAAATACTACGGCAGAGAAATCCTCGATCTAAATTCCTAAACCGAATTATGCCGTATAACATTTAATAGTATAATAAAAATTAAATTACTGTCTCCCGTGCCACAATTCGTAGTTCCACACTTGTAACAATACATTTAAAACTGAAGGGGTTGTTGTTAGTTAGACAGACGCCGCTGGCAGGTACTGAGGTCCTGGAATACGAAGGCTACCCAGCTATTTAGTTGCAATTTGGACCAATATCTCTAGAATTATCATTACATTTATAACTGGGATATTCGTCAGGGTAGGAAATGGTTAGTAGATTCATTAAGGCCCTTGCGTACACTCTTAGTCATATTAAAATTAAAATTCTAGCACGAAAAGGCAGCAAATAATACATTTTCTGTTTTCATTTAATGCAGTGTTCACAACATAAAACTATTTCATTACATATGTACACAGGTTATGCCATCAAATATGAATTATCCATGAGAATAAAAGAAATACTTGTGCAAATTATGCTAACAACAACATTATAAGTTTCATTTTACTGATCTGTAAAGACATGTTAAAACACTGAAGCAAAATAATTCACCAAAAATAAACGGTACACTGCGCCGGCTCTAGACGATCTCTCCTCGTTCTCGAGCGATACGCTTTCGGATCTCTTCCGAAAAAGCCTCACAAAACCCGACTTGAATTTAGGACTTTTTTTTCCCTTTTTCTTTCTTTGCAAATATGAGGTGTCCCAAAATTGAATGTATCAGGTCTAATGAAATAATATTTTAAAATGGCGGGTTACCTCAGTAGGTCCCTTTTTCCAGAGCACAATCTTTAACTCTCCTCCCTTAAAAAAAATTGTCAAAGTTTTTTTTAGATCCACTGAGTTTTGTAACTTCTTTATGGTCATATGACAATGTATCGGTCCTCTTTTTATTTGATTATACAACTTATAAGGAATAAACCCACTTGCCTCATTAAGAAGTTTGTATTTTCTTAGTAAGTTTGAGAGCTCTTGATTAATAACTTCTCTAAATAATAACTTTTTTTCGCGTTAGGTACAATATGCTTTTTGGCATTTACTCGTACTTTACTTTAGTGTTTGGGGCCAATTTACCTTTGCTTCTACTTTTTAGTTTCAGTTATGTCTCGTTCTTCCTTTTTATTCCCCTATAACATTTAGCTCCGTTTCATTGCTCTTCTGCCACGCACTTTTTGCCTAGTAGATCCTAGGGTAGTATTTGGAGTTGACTAAATAGAAGATGAGTCATCATTCATGCTTAAAGTAAGTACGGCCAATTGCTTGTTTTCTATGTTCTCTTCTTCATCACTAGTCAATGGTGAACTATTCCGGAGGTTGGAAAAAAAATCTTAGATCCACAGCGACTTGAATTATCTCTCCATGTTTTCGCTGTGTACTCCTTCCCTTCTAGACAAGCCACCCGCGTTTTTTACTCCTTTTTATTTTTGAACTTCATATCTGTTGTGTTTTTAATTTGCTCTAACTTGTGCCTCTCAGCATTAGCTTTTATTTTTTGTCGTCTTTTCCTTTCATATCCTCTTTACCTCATCAGATAATTTTTTGAGTGGCATTTTCTAAAAATAGATGAAATTTTTTAATTATTGTAAGTTAATTCCTGTCATTAGCGTGGATAGTCCGTTATAAGCGTGTACAACAAATTAACGCCAATGATGCAAGGGAATTTCCACGCCAATGCCGAAATGAAGGTTAAGGTTTTTGGAGAGCAAAATTGATGAAATTAAATTAAATTATGCATTCGTATTGTTATTGTAACTGGTCGTCAAAATGTTGTCTTTAATTGAGTATCACTAGATTATTCATGGCAAGTTTATTAATTTGCAAAAAAATATATTATTCTGGTGGAAAGATGGCCAGTGGCATTTACACTAAAATTATCAAATTGGTTTTATTTTATCAATGAATCAGTAGGTATATGAATAGGGTCAATAATCCCCTAAATACTGAATTCAACGACTACCCACGACGACTATCTAATAACCCAACCTAACCCAATCTAACCTAAACTAACAAAAAGCACCAAATATGGCTAAAACGTATCGAAACAGATTAAAAATATTATAGTAAGTTAAAAATAACTCAAATTAACCGAATTTTGGCGACTAACCAAAATTAGCCAAAAACATTAAAATTGGTTATAAAATATCGGAAAATTGATTGAATGACTAACCAAAACTAATCAAAAGTAACCAAAAGCACCAAAACGGGCTAAAAGGAATCGCAACAGGATACAAACATTAAAGTAAGTTAAAACTAACCAAAACGAACCAAATTTTGGCGACTAACGAAAACTAACCAGAAACATTAAATTTGGCTATAACGTGTTATGAATACTTTGGTTTCTTGATAGTGCGTTTCCAAGGTCGCATCACGACACGGAAAATTTTAGTGCACGTCACGATACGGTTTATTCATAACTGATTATAACGTATCGTAACCCGCTCAAATAAGTAAAATAAATGAAAATAACCGAAAGTTGATTGGACGACTAACCAAAACTAACCAAATCTATTAAAATTGATTAGAACGTATCGGAACTAGTTCAAATGACTAAAACAAGATGAGAATAAGTGAAACTAACCGAAAGTTGATTAGACGACTAACCAAACCTACCAAAATCTATTAAAACACATTATAACGTATCGGAACCGGCTCAAGTAAGTAAAATAACTTGAGACTAACCAAAACAAAACAAATTTATTAAACTTAATTATAACGTCTCGGAACCGACTCAAATGACTAAAATAAGTTGAGATTAAGTGAAACTAACTGAAAGTTGATTAGACGAATAACCAAAACTAACCAAATCTGTTAAAATTGGGTATCACGTATCAGAACCAGCTCAAATAGTTAAAATAAGTTGAGACTAAGTGAAACTAACCGAAAGTTGATTAGACGACTTACCAAACCTATTAAAACTGATTATAACGTATCGGAACCGGCCCAAATAAATAAAATAAGTTAAAACTAAGTGAAACTAACTGGAAGTTGATTCCACGATTATCCAATACTAACCAAATTTATTAAAATTGATTACTTATAACGTATCGCAACTGACTCAAATGACTAAAATAAGTTGAGACTAAGTGAAACTACCCGAAAGTTGATTCGACGATTAACCAAGACTATCCAAATCTATTAAAATTGATTATAACGTTTCGTAACCGGTTCAAATGACTAAAATAAGTTGATATTAGGTGAATCTAACAGAAAGTTGATTAACAGACTAACAATATCTTTTAAAATTGATTATAACGTATCAGAGCCAGCTCAAGTAAGTAAAACAAGTTGAGACTAAGTCAAAACTAACGGAAAGTTTATTCGACGATTAAACAAGAATAACCAAATCTATTAAAATTGATTATAACGTATCATAACCGGTTAAAATGACCAAAATAAGTGGATATTAAGTGAAACTAACTGAAATTTGAATTGACGACTAACCAAAACTAACGCAATCTATTAAAATTGTTTATAACGTATCAGAAACGTTTCAAATGACAAAGTAAGTTGAGATTGAGTGAAACTAACCCAAACTAACCCAAACTAACCCAAACTAACCAAAACCAAATCTATTAAAATTAATTACAACGTGTCGGATCCGGTTCAGATGACTAAAATAAGTTGAGACTAAGTGAAACTAACCGAAAGGTGATTGGACGATTAACCAAATCTTAACAAATATATTAAAATTGATTATAGTGTATCGGAACCGAGTTAAATAAGTAAAATAAGTTGAGACTAAGTGAAACTAACCGAAAGTTGAATGGACGACTAAACAAATCTATTGAAATTGGTTACAACATATCGGAACTGGCTCAAATAAGTAAAATAACTTGAGACTAGGTAAAACTAACAGGAAGTTGATTGCCGACTAACCAAAACTAAACCAAAATAATCCAAACTAACCATATCCATTAAAATTGGTTATAACGTATCGGAACCGGCTCAACTAAGTAAAATAAATTGAGACTAAGTGGAACTAACCGAAAGTTAATTAGACAACTTACCAAAACTAACCAAATCTATTAAAATTGATTTTAACGTATCCGAACCGACTCAAATAACTAAAATAAGTTGAGACTAAGTGAAACTAACCGAAAGTTGATTCGACGACTAACCAAAAATAACCTAATCCATCAAAATTGATTTTAACGAAACGTAACCGGTCCAAATGACTAAAATAAGTTGATACTAAGTGAAATGAACCGAAAGAAGATTAGACGACTAACCAAATCTATTTAAATTGATTATAACGTATCGGAATCGACACAAATGATTAAAATAATTTGAGACTAAGTGAAACTAACCGAAAGTTAATTGAACGACTCATCAAAACTAACCAAAATTATTAAAATTGATTATAACGTTTCGGAACTGGTTCAAATGACCAAAATAAGTTAAGACTAAGGGAAAATCACTGAAAGTTGATTCGACGACTAACCAAAAATAATCTAATCTATTAAAATTTAATATAACGTATCGTAACCGGTTCAAATGACTAAAATAAACTATAATACTAAGTGAAATTAACCGAAAGTTGATTAGACGACTAATCAAAACTAACCAAATCTATTAAAATTGATAATATCGGATCGGAACCGACTCAAAGGAAAGAAAATAAAATAATTTGAGACTAAGTGAAACTAACCAAAAGTTGAATGAGCGACTAACCCTAACTAACCAAATTCATTAAAATTAATTAAAACGTATCGGAACTGGTTTAAATGACTCAAGTTAAGACTGAGGGAAACTATCAGAAAGTTGATGGACGACTAACCAAAAAAAAAAACAAATTTATTAAAATTGATTATAACATAACGGAACTGCCTCAAATAAGTAAAAAAAGTTGCGACTAAGAGAAACTAACCGAAAATTGATTAGCCGACTAACCAAAACTAACCAAATGTATTAAAATTGAATATAACGTATTGGAACCGACTCAAATAATCGGAGATTGAGAGACGAATGAAATGCAATTTTTACAACCACCACTATTGTTATAAATAGTAAAAACTAACGAAACTTGAAGTAGTATGCATTTCTCTGGTATATTTTGATAAACTAAACTTGCGTACCCTGCTGAAAGTAATTTTTTACATTAGATTGTGTTAAGGGTGGGTAAGGGTGACTTTTAGTTTCTCACAACAGGCTAGTCGTGTTTCATATCGTTAGATCGAGGAATGTGAGATGAATCGAATGCAAATGGCCTTTTGCTTTTTACAACCACACTAATAACGTTTTAAATTGTAAAAAAGAGCGAGACTTGAAGTAATATACATTTATTTGGTATATTTTGGTAAACTAAGCTTACGTAATCTAACCTGATCTCACCCAAACTTCTATCAACTATAATAATATATTTCCACACAATTGTGAGTTTTCATAGATTTCTTTGTATCTTTGTGAAAGACTGTGAATTTTTTTGTTTGTTTGGTCTTAGGTATTAATTTTTCTTCTTTCTGTAGTATTAAGTCATCTAGGTGCCTTTTTCATGTGTCAGTAGAGTATTTCATACATAACTTCGTTTGCTTTATTTATATTTAGGGACCATGTAATGTACAGGATGGCCCGTTTATTATGGAATGGCATATTATCTCAGAATCTACGGGGTGTACTAAAAAAGCTTAAAAGAAGAATTAGTATGTATTTACTTAATCTTAAAAAAAATTATATTTTCGTATTTTCGTGAACAAGTATTTACTTCCTTATTTTAAATATAATTCCATGTATATTAAGGCATTTTTTAATTTTTTCGGAAAATTCTAGAAATATTTTATATATAACATCCTACTCCTAAGTCTAAAAATGACGTCTAAATATAACTATCAATTTCTCCTATTGAAATCCTTTATTATTTAATAGGATTTGGTTTCCTTGTAGAAGGGGATCTACTTTAATGGTTTGTCATTGCCATTTTTATAATGAATAAATACAGGGTGATCAAAAAGTAGTCTTAAAAATTTAAATGAAAAAACCGTTGTAATTTTTTTCAAATAGAAACACCCTAACTTTATAATTTTATCTTATTTAACATTAAAGATAAGGACGAATTGGTATAAAACTTGTAGTTTTTGAAATATAGGCAATTTAACATTTTTCTGTTGAAAAATGTTATACGGCTTTTAAGTTTTTTTATTAGTTGGCCATGACGGCGAGGCGTGGCGAAAAAAAAAACAAGAGAGCACTACAGAAATTACACTATTCCTTGGCGTCTGACAATACACCTCTTTATAACCCCAGCCGCGATGATTAAGTTATTAACAATTCGTCAGGCGCAGCTGTTCTAGCAGATACAACAGTCTTTCTTTTGCATCGTGTATGGTAACCTATAGTGTTAAAATCCCTATCGCATAGATAGCCTCCTATTCTTAGATCAGCTATCGACACGTGGCATACATTGTCATCTCTTTGATACCCTGCAAACATTTACATCAAATTCAAAGTATGTCTAAAACGGTATAGGTATAGGTATAGGTATAGGTATTATATATAAAATATATCTAGAATTTTCTGAGGAATTTAAAATTCCTGAATATACAGGGTATTTATTCTATTTAGAACAAGGAAGTTGATTCTTGTCCACGAAAATACGAACATACAGTATAACCACGATACACATATAACGGTATGCTCTTGCGCAGGCAGAACCTTCCACACAGAAACGTGTGACGTCACCCTGGAACGACGCTTACGATTCTGTTATGTAAGCGTGTATAGAACATATGTTTTGAAATGCAATATTCGCATTTTTGGGGTATTTTAAAGGACATTTTCGATAATAGGTACGTTCCTAATTATACGTGTACGTGTGTTAACTAAAGAATAAAAGCATTTTCATTCTATATTTATATTACTAATTATAATTGATATATTATACATAGTTTTACTCCATAAAATAGTTTAAATGTATAAATGGGTATTTAAGTATTATTTCAACATTTGAGAACTAAGTAAAAAAGTCGGGATGAGATTGGTTGATGTGATGTTTATACTTGATGCGTAGAATCGAGGGGCACGCGGTCATGATAGTATTGTTTTATAATTCATTCCTTCATAAATAAATTTTTTCTTAATTTAAAAAAATTACTTAAATTCAAATATTCTGTACGCCATAGAAGTAGATCAGCTGAGAGAAGTTCTTTTTGATTCTAATATCTTGGCCCATAACATGTCCAAAAATAATAAATAAAAATCCCATGCAAATAAAAAGTCATTAAGCATTAAAAAATTATTCAATTTAATTTAGCCCACAAGATATAGTTTTACCAAACTTAAAGTACAATTTTAATTTTCTTTGTATTGACCTCATTATTTAATAGTCAATATTCTGAAACCTTTCAAATATTTTTTGTCCATTTTTGACATATTTATTTCATTTCCACTCAAGTAGACTCGGTTTACAAAGTACTTCTTGATCCCAATACCTTAAGCCATAACATATCCAAAAATCTTTCAAAATAGAAAAGTTATTTTTTACATAATATTTTTTTTTATCATTCCATTATAAATGTTTCAGTGCTTTGTTTCTTTTTTCAATAAACTAGCAAAACAAATGAGTTTTTTTTATTTTACATTTTCAAGAAATTTCAAGACTTTGTTGGTTTCTTTCCAAGAAATCTCTTGAGAACTAATTTCTTGTCTTGTCTTGAAGAACGAAGATCATTTCTTGTCATGATCTTGTCTTGAAACCAAGACAAGATCAAGACAAAATCAAGAAGTTGTCAAGGAAATGACGACCCCTACATATCGTACCGGATTTGGTTAAATAGTAGTTTTTTTTAATATACCATTTTTTAAATATAATACTAATTAACAAAAAGGGAAAGCCTAAATGAAAAAAAAAATATTCTTCATCACAGTTTCGCTTATGTCTTGACAAGGTAGCAAATCCCATATTTTTTGCTTGTAAGCTAACAAACATATCACAATAAAATCATATACATATCGTAACGGATTTCGTTAAAAAGTAGTTTTTTAAAATATACCACTCAATTAACAAAAAGAACAGGCCCAAATGAAAAAAAAATAAAACCTTAAAACAAAATTTAAAATAAACGGGGTTCGAACTCAGGCCGCGCCGCTCCGCCGATAGAGCCGCCGAATCGAGACCTAATCACCTAGACCACTCGGCCCCGAGAGCTGTTGGAACAGAACGATTGCATGGCGAAGACATGGCGCGATTAGGTGCGCAAATCAATCAGTTTTTGTAGCGCTACAGAACCTAACCGATTTTAGCACCCTGGTACCATCGTATGTGAGCATGTGTAAATATTCCTACCGGCGCGCGTTAGGAAGTTTCACTTCAATCACACTTCAATAATACATGTTGCTTTATTTTTTTTACTTATTTAAATTTTGGCAAATATTTTTTAACCATAAGTGTCTGGCTGGAGCATGAACAGTGACTTGATAGTGGTATATCTAAAACGAATGTTTAAAGAACGGAACTAAGGCACAGCAGCACCCGAATGTCGAATTAGCGGCAGCTAAAATCACGGTACGGTCCGTGAAAATAGGATCCACCTCTAGTCATAGGATGTCCCTTTAGAGTGTGCGCCACTGCCATAAAAAATCATGTAAATCGTGAAAATATGTAATAAAAATAATAAATAATAAAGTAAAGCTTCAATAATTAAAGATACTCACCATCTTTTACGTTAATTCCATATTCTCTTCGACAAGCTCGAATCCACTGATTTGCTAACTCATGTTTAGGAAAACGAAAATATTTAATATTACTCCCTTTGGTGGTCCTATTATTGTTCTTATAAGTAGCCACAGCACAGTTCGGCATAATTATACTATAAGTTTTTAATTTAAATAATCCTATAACATTATATAAACACAAAACAAATCTAAAAATTCACTTAATTAATTAAACTATGACAGCGTCAAATTTTCCCGGATGACGTAGATGCGCGGGTGAGTCAAAAACGAGTCTAGAAATCAGCATACCGTTATATGTGTATCGTTAGTATAACAACATACAGTATAAATAAATATATAATATTTAAAAAATTTAAATAAATCCAAACAAACTTGTATTAAACTTTTTTTTGGTGCACCCCGTAGATTCTCAGATAAGGTGTCATCCCATAATAAACGGGAAACCCTGTATTTGATGCTTTGAGTAAATAAATTGTTTTGAATTTAAATTTGAATTTGAATTTATTAGTAGGTAATGACGTGCTCAGCCCAAAAGCACAAGTTTTCTAAAGTTCGAATAGTGAGTTGTTGGCCACTTTGTAATATTCATAGAAAGAGTTTAGTGACTGTTTTAATTTTTGCCTATATTGATACCAGAGCCAGCCATTTTTTACAATGAATAGGTAACAAATAATAAGCATACGATTTTAATGAACGCCTATGTCGGCGTACCCACCGATTAAACCTTAGCCTCCGGAGCACATTACGTTATAAAAGCTTATTCTTCTGGAGGTTCTCTACGGAAGCAGTACCAATAGCGATCGGCAGTACCGCGCGATGCAAAACGACCAATTAGTGACCTCCCGGTGAGGTACGACAGGCACTTTGTAGGTTCGTGCGTGCGATGGTACCCGCCTGATACTATTCACCTTCGGATCACGAACCGTTTGTCTGCTGCTTGTACCTTTTTTATTTCGTTTGCCGCTTTTCGTTTAATAGATACGTTTCTTAATGCGACTAGAACGGTTTGCAATCATGCATTTGCTATCGAATTAGAACACGTCCGAGTTTTTATTAAAACCATCAATGACCGCTTTTTTGTAAAACGGCTTACTCATTACTATAAATAAATACATTTATAAGTAAAAATACGAGGGTAGTTCAACAACAACTGCTTTAGCATGGAAGGTCATGCCTTGACAAATATTGCTCATCTTTGACTCCTTATCAGGCACTTTGAGATGAAATCGTGAGGCGAATTTCATCCAATGTGGTTATTGGTTGGCGAGAGAGAACCCCATGACTCCAGAAGCGCTATTATTGAAAAGAAGAGAAGGGGGTGTTTCCTTAAAGTTCCCTGGGAGTGTTCCCTCCTCGATACCAAAACGCCATATTCTTGCATTAGAGAAAGAGCAATATCATTCCGATTTGTTTAAGTAATCAAACTGCAAAAAAATGACAGATTCTACATAACCTCACTTTTTCGTTTTGATAATTAAATTTTTAAATTTATTTTTTCGGAAGTCGAAGGGACCATTTATATAGAAATAAAATTTCAAAAAAAAGTTTCAGTTGATTTTAATTGTAAAAATAAGTCACCTATATCTTAACTTTTATTCGTGTAAAGGCCACTAAGAACTGGTAACAGCGGAGAAAGGTTGACTTTTTCTTTAATGCACACAACCTTCACTCTTCATTTATTTTCTTTAATTATTTTTTTCTATTTCAACATATCAAGTACTGTGCCACCGAACTTGCGAACTGAGGTGCTAATCTGGTAATTGCCAAAATAACTGCTGGACATGGCCAATTATAATTTTGATTGTAGAGTTAATTAATCCCCCTAAAACACTATATTATAAACTGTCAATTTGTTGTCCTATATTCATTCTTTACCTTTTCTTAATAGGCATGAATGAATAATACCAAAAATGTAAAAGCAGAATAAGCAAACAAAGGAGGTTTTCCATCGGTTTCTCCAGAAGACATAGAGAAATCAATTGATGAAAAATATTTGAATCAATAAGTCCAGTAGCAATTCAGGAAACAGATCATGAAAAGCGATGTCAGTATTGTATATAAGTACCGAATTATTAAATAATATTGAAATATTTAAAAAAAATTAGTTGTGATGAGGAAAAGATGTTCAGATATCCACAGAGTTGATTTCGTTATATAAATCTATGCTAATTTTTTATAAAAGTGGCATAGTCAAAATTTGCTTTAAATTAGACAATGTAGTTATTATATGAAATTATTGAGAGTAATAAATAAAATTTGTTATTTTTATTATCATTATCCACGCTAACTCAGTTTTCCCTGGTAACGATTTAGCCTGATTGCTAAACTGGGGTAACCTGGTGGAAAACAATTCAATTTCTCCCACTGAGGCTCCGTTCAGGAATTTTCGGGTTTTATGGCATGTCTGAAGTATAAATGCCTTCTGCGCGTATCCCACTGCACACTAAAAGTTAATTACATTATTACATACAAAAACTTATGCCTATACCTATTTACCTATCATTTTTATTATAACGTTTAGTAAGGACGTAAAGAGTGCGTAAGCAAAGTAATTTCCTTCGAGCAAAAATTTAAAATTGACAACGCTGTTTCCTGTTTAGTGTTGACGTTGCACGAATCGTGTCGCAACGGGCAACGCGTCGGCATCTTCTTTTATTTTTTATTGAGTTTTGCAGTTTGCATTGCAGAGGTGTTTGAAATAGCATTTTTTTTTATTTCAAAATATAAATTGGGTAAGTTATGAACATTTTTAAACAAAATAAAATGCCCTTTTTATACGATTTGAATATCATTTTTTTTAGATACATTACGTTGCTATGGAAAAATCGCCATTTAATAAAATTCCGTTTTTCGTTTAAAATTCGCATTTTTTAATTAAACAATAGCAAATACCGTCTAAAGTGCATCAAGGAATAAGTTTTAAGGAAAACGGTCAAAACCAGCGGCGTACAAAAGGGGGTTTATGAAATTCTTAAAAAAGAAAGAAAACTCGATTTTATTTGAAATTTTTAACAGTTTTGTTAACTGTTTCCATTTTTAAACAGGTGCTGTAATGAATTTAAATAATTGTAATGAGTTTGATTTTTAAAAAAATCAAAGGCGTGCAAAATAGGGTAGTACAAAAACTACCAGTCTTTATTTTTTTTTAATTTATTGGATGCTTTCAACTAAAAGGTGCATAGTATATCTTCCATTGGTTTTTGTGAAAATAATATGCGTACGTTCATTATAAAGCGAGATTCAAAAATATAATACATATGAAAAACTGACGTTATTTATGAAACTAAAAATATAACATAATATTTATAAAACAAGATAAAATCAAGTTTTTTTTTAAATTTAAATCCTCCTTACGTCGCTGGTGTTGACAATTTTTCTTTAAAAGTTATCCTTTGATGTAGTTTAGATGGTATTTGCTATTGTTTAATTAAAAAATGCGAATTTTAAAATAACGAAATTTCATAAAATGGCGATATTTCCATAGCAACGCAATGTATAAAAAAATTGCAAAGACGTCCCGATGTATTGACCTAACAATTCACCCAACATTAAAAAGAAATTTGTAAGGATTCCCTGGTTTCCCAAATTCTTCAATAAAAATCTTAACTTTTTCGCTGCCTGATGTACAACGAGAATGGACTTCAAAATATATCCGGCGCCAATGACGCATATACCAAGAATGAAGCTTTGCACGTTAGGCTGAAAATCTAAAATCAGTAAAGAAATATCAAAATTGGGCAATTTTTTGGTTCGCCCACTTGATCTGCGGAATAGTTTTGAAAATAAAAAACAAAAAACTAAAATAAACTCTTTATTTATTTTATTTTTCATTTAAAAAAAGTATATTTAGTACGTTCCTAATAAGTTAATCCAGAATCCTAACAAAATCTTTTTATCTTAAACTCTCGCGGCCGATTCGATTGGGATTTTGCCTATTTGTCCCTGTGAAGTGCAATCTTCCCATTTTATTTTGTAGTGTAGTAATGTAGATGGCGTACTAGTTATTTATTTATTATAATATGTTATTACATATTGTAATCTACTAAAATGCATAAGCTACTAAACAAATATCACCCTGTC
>JAEQML010077028.1:0-13078 GCA_016904865.1 Pissodes strobi
AGGTAAACTTTAAATGGGAAAAATATGGGTCTCGTCGGGCACTATAACGTGTTCTATTCAGTTTGATTGTACGACGTTTCGTTTTTTTTTTAATTGACCAAATGTGATTTTTATATTTTCGCCTTTTTCCCGGTAAGGAAATAGGTATCTCAAATCGGTCTGCGTCAGTATTTGTGTCGTTTTAAGGTACATCGAAAAGTTCCTATATAGTTTTTCGATAGGAGTAAAAATAAGGTGGGTATTCGATAAAATGTAAAGTTCGTCTGAAAATTTTCATTTTTCTAGGACCTGAAATTCTTTGTATTGCTCGGAATAGAACTTGTCTTTAGCCAAGTCCGAGTTCGACGAAAATCGGCCGTCGGGGGTTTTCGGTGATGAGAGAACCGAATCTAGACATTAGAAAGTCGAGGCTCCTAGGGACAAGGCTGTGCAAAAGAAAAAAAGGCGATTTGAATTGAAGTCCGAAAGGTTGACGTACGGCAGGGATGTTCGGCGGGCGCCCCTTAAACCGTTAAAAATATTTTGAACCCTAGGGACTCCGTTTTGTGGCCGATATTTTGCGACGTCCAAAATCATAGTTAAATTTGTTTGGGTTAGTTTGGCTTAGGGGCGATTAGTCGATTATTTTTGCGTAATCTGAAATACGGGAGACGCGTAGCGCGCTTGTCTTTACTTTGGTTAATTACAATTAGTTTGGGTTAGTTCGAGTTAGTTTGTGTTAGTTTAGGTTAGTTTGCGTTAGTTTGGGATAGTTTGCGGTAGTTTGCGTTAATTGGGGTTAGTCTGGGTTTCTTTTGGTTAGTTTGCATTAGTTTGCGTTAGTTTGGGTTAGTTTGCGTTTGTTTAGGTTAATTTGGGTAGCGCGCTCGTCTCAATGCGCTTGTTTGGCTAGTTAAAGTTAGTTTCGATTATTTTCGCATAATCTGGAATACGGAAGACAAGCGCGCGTAGCGCGCTTTTCTTTTCTTTGGTTATGTAAGGATAGTTTAGTTTAGTTTAGGTTAGTTTGCATTAGTTTGGGTTGGTTTGCGTTAGTTTGGGTTAGTTTGGTTTAGTTTGGGTTAGTTTGTGTTCCTGTCTCCGAATGCGGAGTGGCTTGAGCAAGCCGCCAGGCGCGTCACCAGGTTGCGGATAGGTGAACGGCCAGGGGCCGCAAGGCTCCTGGTTAGTAGTGGCCATAATGTGAAGGCCGCGGCTTAAAAACCGCGCGTCCGGATCTAAAGTCACTGCCGCGGACAGGCTCTCCCACGGGCTCACATCTTGTGAGACGGACTTGGCAAGTCCGGGGTCGGACCCCGTAGCTGTCTCTGTGCTGTTTCAACTTGTCTGGGCACAGAGTCCACCTCTTCTTTCACCACTCTCTTTCCTATCTAGACCTCTCTTGGTCGACTCTTGCTGCTTCCGGCACCGACGCTATTAGGCAACGAGGGCTAGGGGTCTCTATTCTCTTCAACTTCCCTCAGGGGCCTGCACTGCAGGCACGGGTGTGGCAATCCCGAGGTACCCTAGCTGGGACAGCACCCAAATCCCAGGGTGAATCCAACCCCTCCCTACTCCCCCCACACTCCCACCCCGACGCTATTAGGGTATCCGAGGGCTAGGGGCTTTCCCAAATTTTCCCCCAACATCCCCAAGGGAAGGACACCCAAAACCGCAAACAACAAAGATGGAAGATTCAACATTAAAATACATACCCCAGGCGGGTTCCGGCAACGCCGGGGAATCCCGCCCCTCTTTAGAGGGCTGCCCCACGGATTCTGGGGGGGGGGGGGGCAATCAACCATCGGAGTTACCTGCACCTACAGCGGCAAACCAGGCTGAGGTGGAGGGAATTACTACTGGCACAGAGACCAACAGTACAAGCGACCAGTCCGCTTTTGCAAGGAGGGACTCGATAGCGCGGACTCCTCCCGGGGCGAGCTCTCTGTCCAATGTGATCACCGTTAGAGACGACGATGAGGATGGAGGAAAAAGGAAGAGGAAGCTGGATGAGCTATCACCAAGAAGCGACAAAGGAGGACCTCGAAAGAGGAAGATTGACCCGTCATACCAGGCCCTTAGGGATGCCCTGGATATCGTGGTAAAGCAAGTAACTGAACTGGAAGGGAGGATCGAACAGAACACCAAGAGAGAAATCAAAGAACTGTCGAAGAGGCTCAGGAGACAGGTCAATATATTAAGAGGGCCAAAAATCACCGGCTGGCTAGAACAGCACAAGCACGAGATAGAGACAATACCTGATATAGGGCTGCACTCCCTAAAAGTAAATAGAAAAGAGGCCACGACCCAGACGCCCCCAAGTGTGGAGACGATGACAACACACGATCCAGAAGCAGTGACATCACAGACGTGCCCAACCTGTGGCTCGAGACGACCCTCGGTAAGAGAGTCACACACGCAAACAGGCCCATGGAATAACCTCAAGGACAACACATGCAAAACACTGGAAGGCATAGACACATACGTAAAATGGCTGGATACAGAGCAGAAAATATGGGTAGAAGAGCTCTACCACAAAACCGAAATTCAGGTGGCAAACCCTCTGACGTCCAAGGCCACCACGGTAAAGGTTGTTTTGGTGGAACCCACTGATGCCAAAATGGACAAGGGCATCCAACTGCTCTACAGAAACAGATTCCCTGAACTAATCGAGACAGTGGAAGATTTCGCGGTACTGGAGCAGATGTCAAAGTGGAAACGGAAAGATGACACACTGGCAATACAGAAGGTCATAAAAATCATGCAAGGAGGTAGCGAGGAGGAAGTATGGGACAGTCTAATTAGGCTGAGAGACGAGACAAAGGAGGATGAGTGGGTGGCTCTACACCATCTAGAAAGATGCAGTGTAGAAAGGTTCAGGAAAATGGTAGAGGCAATTTTCCACGGGGGACACACCCAGGTTATAATTTACACCACCAGAAAACAGCAAAAAACACTCGCAAACTCGGGCAGGGAACGCGAGAGACTTCCTGCGCTAACAGTAAAACAGGACGGAAAAAACTTTGAAGACACCGTCAGAGAAATAAAAGAGAAGCTTAGAAACAACGAGGCATCCCAGATCATCAGGTCCATCAGAAGAACCAAATACGATAGAGTTCTTATCACTATGGACAAGAACCGCTCGGCGGCGCAAAAAATAAAGGAGGCTATTACTAACGATAATGGTAACATTAGAGTTACGACGCTAGGAGGAAAGCAAGAGTCAGTGCACATCAGGGGTCTGGACATTACGGCTACCAGAGAGGAAGTCGTGCATGAAATAAGGAGTATCCTTGGCTCATTAGAGGAAGAAGAATTCAAAATTAGCAGTATGAGACCAAACGCGGGAAACACACAGGCTGTGACCATTACTCTAGATGCCCAGAAAGCAGACAAACTTTTAGAGCAACCTTATATACGGGTCGGCCTGTCAAGGGGAAGAATGGAGAAAAGGATACACGCCCCCCGATGCGGAAAATGCTGGGCGTACGACCACATCTACGCGGAGTGCAATGGACCCAGTAGGCAAAGTCTCTGCTTTAAATGCGGAAGAGAGGGACACGATGCTAAATCCTGTGCGGGAGGCACCCCAGCCTGCCCCTTCTGCGAGGTGGAAGGCCACAAGGCGGGCTCTGCGAGCTGCCCGGCTTTTCGAAGAGCAATCTCGTATAAAAGAAGGGAAATGCGCTTCTCAGAAAGAACTCAGACGCAGTTAGAAGCACTCCAAAAACCGGAGGAAGGGGACTACCCCCCAGACCATTAAACGGACCCTACATTTGTAAATATCAGTATTATAATGCGCCAAACACACATTCATAACCCAGACAACCACAGTAACACCGGACCTCTAAGGTTTCTACAATTAAACATGAACAGGTGTCGCGCAGCCCACGACCTTTTAAACATAACGGCGGACAATCTTGACGCAGACATTATCCTGATCTCCGAACCGAACCATAAGATTGTAAGTGGCACACCCTGGCAAGTGGACCAGAAAAAAGATGCTGCACTGAGGATGAGAAACCGTGAAATAGCAAGCCTGAATTTCGGGTCAGGTGAGGGCTTCGTTTGGGTGGAACTTCAAGATTACATCATCATCAGTTGCTACTTTGCACCTAGCATTACCCTAGAGGTATTCAACCAGTCACTGGACGCCCTTGGCAGTCTTCTGGACAGATCCCTGAAAGACACTATTATCGCAGGCGACTTCAACGCCTGGGCAACAGACTGGGGTATGCGCACCACCAACATCAAGGGCAACATGGTACTGGAATGGATGGCAACACACAACCTGGTCCTCCAAAACGTTGGCGAAGACCCCACTTTCGCGAGAGAGGGAGCCTCCTCGATTGTAGACTTGACTATGTCAAGGGGCAAAGTCAACACCAAAATTCGAGCATGGCGTGTGCTGGAATCAGAATCCTTGAGTGACCACAAGTACATTTACTTTGAGGTAGAGAATGGCATACGTACCACTCACAGCGACGAAGTCAGATCAAGCTGGAATGTTAAGAGGCTGAACCAAGAGAAGCTCGACAAGGCGATTGCCACAGCCACACGAAGACCTCCCCCAGAGTCCGCGGAACAACTAGGCCAGCTACTGACAGAACTCTGCAACGCATCAATGCCAAAGAAAAAAACCCACACAAACCACAGGAAAGCAGCATACTGGTGGAACGACGAGATTGCCACGCTCAGAGGATCCTGCCTCGCCCTAAGGAGGAAAATGACTAGGAACAACCGGAAAGATACAACTAGAGCAAACTTAGACAGAGAAAACTACTCCGAGCACAAAAAGAAACTTAGAATAGCAATAAACAAGTCTAAAAGGAACTGCTGGAGGAAGCTCTGCGACGATATTAACTCAAACTGTTGGGGCGATGGCTATAGAATCGCGACGAGGAGATTGAAGGTAACGAGTACGCATAGAGCTTTAACGATATCAAAATCCCTAGAAGTAGCCCAAGAACTGTTCCCTACCAGACCATTTAACACCTGGAATAAGACACACCACAGCGAGAGAGTAGTTCCGAATTTGACAATCAATAAAATTACGACTGCGGCCAGTAAACTCAAGTCAAACAAAGCCCCTGGTATGAATGGCATACCAGCTGACATCATTAAACTGATCGCAACAAAAGAACCAGAACTACTCCTCAAACCCCTAGCAAATGCACTAACGGACGGAGTTTTCCCTCGCCCGTGGAAGACGGCAATACTAGTGTTAATGGAGAAACCCAAAAAGAACAACAATGAGGAGCAAAAGTTCAGACCACTATGTCTGTTAAACTCAGGGGGCAAACTCTTAGAGCACGTCATCCTGGCTAGATTACATGAAGACCTAAATCTGAGCGAAACACTGAGCGTTAGGCAGTTCGTTTTTAGAAAAGGTAGGTCCACCACAACAGCAGTAATGAAAGCCCTAGACACAATCAGACCTGCCCTTTATAAAAGAAGCATAAGACATAGAGATATCGGCATAGTGGTCACATTAGACGTCAAAAATGCTTTCAACTCGGCCTCATGGCCGGCCATCATAAAGGAGCTGAAGAAGAGAGGCACCTCACCATATATCGTCAATCTGATTATGGAATACTTTAAGGACAGGACAGTAATAGTGGAGGCGGAAGGAAGAAGGGAGAATTTTAGCATGTCTTGTGGGGTTCCGCAGGGCTCCGTTCTAGGGCCAACCTTGTAGAACATCCTCTATGACGGATTGCTGGATCTTCCGCAACCCAAAGGAGTGACTTTAATCGGATACGCGGACGACGTCGCCCTGGTGGCGCTTGCCAAGAACATAGACGAAGGTGAGTACAAAATAAACCAGTCAATAGTAGGTATAAGGAGTTGGCTCAGAGCCAACCAACTGGAATTATGTGAAGATAAGACCGAGGCTGTCATCCTTACCTCCAGAAGAACTGTCCCAAGTAGAAACCTGAACATCATGGGCAGAATTATCTCACCTAAAACCGAGATCAAGTACTTGGGAGTGTGGCTAGACAGTAAGCTCACCTTCGTCCCACACATCAGAAACACGGCCGAAAGGGCAAGCAATGCCATGATGGCCCTTGCACGACTAATGCCCAACATAGGCGGCCCAGACCAGTACAAACGCAAACTAATATGCTCAGTGGCTAGATCCATCATAATGTACGCCGCGCCTGTGTGGGGTCATACTATCCTAAGTCCGGAACATACACACGAGGGTACAACGACAGGCGGCTCTGCGCATCTGCAGAGCATACCGCACTACTTCAACTGATGCTATCCTGGTGATCGCTGAAACCCCCCCAATGGACCTTATTGTCAGACAGGCCATGAAAGTGGCTCAAGCACCGACACAATCGAAGGGTATCGCGCGACAGGAGGCAGAAGAGATCACCATGACAGAATGGCAAGATAGATGGCGAGATAGTAGCAAGGGCAGATGGACTTACAAGCTGATACCCAACATAAAAACATGGATGGACAGAAAGCACGGGGAGACCGATTATCTTCTGACCCAGTTTCTCACGGGGCACGGATGTTTTCGTGAGTATACTTATGGCATCGGAAAGACTCCGGACGACGAGTGCGTGTACTGCGGAGAGGTGGACAGCGCAGAACATACGTTCTTCCATTGCCCTAGGTGGGGAGCACATCACGACTCCTGCACAGCTAAGATCGGACCCATAAGGCCGGAAACGATTATAGACAAAATGATGAACAGCTTGCAGAACTGGAACGCTGTAAAGAATATGATTAGCGACATTCTTAAGGAAAAGATAGAGGAAGAAAGCGAAGTTACTTTGGAATTCTCCTTTTGAGGTGCTAGACAGGCTCACCCCATTTGATGTAATGCTCACACGGTTCCAAATGGGGCTCCAGAGCAGAGTAGGGGAAGGGTTCTTAGTGGGTCGGCTCGGACCGGAGTCCCACACTACCCAGGTCACCAGATCGCCAATGGCCTGGGTGTGCATAGAATGCATTTCCTAATCCCTACTATAAAATAAAAAAAAAAAAAGGGTTAGTTTGTGTTAGTTTGGGTCAGTTTTGATTAGTTTGGGTTAGTTTGCGTTAGTTTTTGTTACTTTGGGTTAGTTTGGCTTAGCTTGGGTTAGTTTGGGTAGCGCGCTCGTCTCAGTGCGCTTGTTTGGCTAGTTAAAGTTAGTTTCGATTATTTTTGCTTAATCTGGAATACAGAAGACAAGCGTTAGTTTGTGTTAGTTTGGGTAAGATTGCGTTAGTTTGGGTTAGTTTGCGTTAGTTTGGGTTAGTTTGGGTAGCGCGCTCGTCTCAATGTGCTTGTTTGGCTAGTTAAAGTTAGTTTCGATTATTTTTGATAAATCTGGAATACGGAAGAAATTTTCGGAGCTCCTACTGTGTGTTCCTTAGACTCTTGTGTTTTTTATGCGTTGAAAAAGGTACAGGGTGGTCCGTTTATTATGGAAAGACACTTTATCTCAGAATCTACGGGGTGTACCAAAAACTGTTTGATACACGAGTTGTTTGGATTTACTTATCTTTTTAAAATATTATATTTTTATATATACCGGGTGTTCTTATTTTCGTGGACAAGTATCAACTTCCCTCTTTTAAACAAAATGCCCTGTATATTAGGACATTTTTGAACTCCCCAGAAAAGTCTAAATATATTTTATATATAATAACCTATACCTAAGTCCATCCGCTTTTGACATATTTTGAATCCGCTTGCACACTTCCGTCCCATTTGCCAAGATTTACCCTCATACCGCCGCGCAAGATGTTTACACATCAAAAACTCAAAAACGTCGCAAAGGGAGTTTGACTAATCCTAGCGTGGATGCGCCGATGAAAATAAAGGCCTTAATGTGTTAATATATTTCCAAGGAATGCATCCGAAGCATGTCATTCGCCTTTTTACGGCCGCCTCGCACTCCGTGAGGTGTTCCGGGGTTTCCTCCCCCTGAAGCGGCAATGATCCGTAAGAAAGCCGGTGAGGATGCGGAGATTGTTCTTATTTAGTGTTATAAGGTTTTTTTGATCTTCCCGACTGAGAATGCCCTAGAAACATCTTTGATTGCCTTAACCTTGGTGGATGTTCCCATAGACTAGGTACGCTATTTGGTTCGCTCTTCTTTCCTGAGTTCTTCCTTGTAGGTGTGCATCCCTATGCCACAGAAAGGTTCCGGTCCTAAAAGCGGAGTTTGTGCTTGCCTTTTGCCTTCTATTACAGCTTATCTTGAAGGGATAGTTTGTTATTCTTTCCTAGTTCGTTTAGCCTATCTAGGCATTCCCATGCCATTCTGGAGCTGATTGTTGGTGAACTCAGCGCTTTGATGGCTGCTTGACTGTCTAAGAAGATGTCAATCTCTTTCTTCCTATAATTTCTGTTAATTTCCGCCTGGAATAAGTTCGGGTGTTTTCCCATTCCTTCGGAGATTTTGACTCCTGGCCCAAATACTACGGCTTCGGCACCTGTTCAGTTCTTGACCCATCTGTATACCATGGCACTTTGCTGCAATGTGAGAATGCCGGTGGTGTTTCTTATCACGAGGTATTTTTCAAAATTGCTTTTGAGTATATCGTCCCTGGGGAGCCCAAGAAGTTATATATCCCTTGTCAGGGATGTCAGTTCACTTTTTCTAAGCCATCCTCTCTCGCCCGCTCCCTCTCTTGCTTGTCTAGCTGCTCCCTCTGCAATAATGCAATAATAATCGAGGTGCGAGGCCTACAATTGCCTCGATTGCTACTGCTGGCCTTGTTTTCATTGCGCCTGTTATGCTTATGCACGTCAGGCGTTGTATTTTGTTGAAGGCAGATTTTATGCTCTACTTTTCTGTTTCCTTGAACCAAACTATCGACCCGTAAAGTGGGGTGGGTCTTACTGTCATTGTGTATATCCATAGCAGGGCTTCTGGTTTACATCCCCAGGTTTACCCTGCAAGGCTTCGGCACACCATGAGGGTCCTCGTAGCCTTAGTTACAACTACTTATTCCGTTTGAGTTTGCAGTCCAGCGTTATGCCTAGATATCTGACTTCCGATGTTGGTGTAATATTGGTCCCGTGTATTCGAATAACTTTCATTCCAGGGAGTTATCTCTTCTTAGAGGAGGGTACTATGATTGATTACGATGGGCTTATTTCCAGCCCCACTAGTTGGCACCATTTTTTCGTTGCTGTGAGTCAAGCTTGAATGAGTTCACATTGTGTACCCTCCTCCTGCTGTGATGACAATATAATCGGCATACTCAACACAATGTAGGTGTGTCAGTATTTACAGTAGTTCGTCCACCACTAGACTCTACATTAGTGGTGGACATACTCCCCTGTGGCGTACCTCGAGTGGTGCCTGATTGCCTAGTGAAACTTTCGCTGTCCTCGTGGCAAGCATCCAACACATCCATTGAGATATTGTTTAATTCACTCCCCTTCTCGTTAGCGCCCTCTTTACAAACACGTGGGATGTATTATCGAAGGCTCTTGAGATGTCTAAGAAGGCGCAGAACACGATTTTTTCTCATTTAAAGTTTCTTGTATCATGCTGGTCATTTGGAACAGTGCGTTCTCTGTGGACCTGCCCGTTCTGTATGCATACTGGCTTGCATTCAACTGCCGCGTTGGTAGTGGATCTGATGTAATTGTTTACTGCCTTCTCCATCATCTTGAGTAAGAATGGCGTGGGCCTGATTGGTCTGAAGGATTTGGGATCTGTTCCATCCTTCTTTCCTCTCTTCGGGATGAAGATGACTTTTGCCCTTCTCCACGCTTTTGGTACGTAGCCCATGGCCATAGTGCTTCTGGTGATATCTACAAGGTGTGGCATAAGTTCTTTTTTTTTCCTTTGTGAGGGACGATTTCATCCATCACTGGCGATTTGAGTGGCTCAAATGTATTCATTCAATGCCCATTCGAGTCTCCTAGCAGTGAGTACCGTTTTTATCATTGCCCAGTCATCCCTAGTAGACGCCTTAGGCTAGCTCTTTCTTCACTTAAGTTTCTTACTTGACTACCTGAGAAGTATTGGTTCAGGAGGAGGAGCGCCCTCTCTCCCTCTTTTGCCGTGTAGGTGCCATCCAACTTTTTTAGGGCCATTGTCGAGCTTGTTCCCTCTTTTGCCATGGCCTTGTGTAGTCTGGCCGCAGCTGGAGCAGAGGAGATGTTTTCGCAGAAGGCTCTAAAGTTGTTCCTTTTGGCCTTTCTGAGTGCCCTGTTGTAGTATGTTAGAGCATCTGTGTAACTCTAGCACTCTCCGAACCTTTTTGATCTGTTGAATAGACAACGAGCCCGGATTCGGAGGCGTGTCACGTTATTATTCCACCATGTGGCCCCGTATTAGCGGCTTTAATAATTAGTAATTAGGTTCAAAATACTCTTTTTTAGAAAATCCCAACAGATTCCATTTCTCCTGCTCTGGATATTAAATACTGGAAAATTGAAAATGCGCTAAAATATATAAATGTCGACCTTTTAAATTCACAAAGGTCCAGTTTTTAAGTGAAGACAATAAGCGGCAAAGAAAGCAATTATGCTGCGAGGACTAGAACGAAATCAAAATTGTTTTTACGAAATTTTATGGACCGGTGAACCAAATCTTTCAACTAGCGACACCTTTAACAGAAAAAATTACCACTATAACCCAAATTAAAAAATTGCCACTATAACCCAAACTAACACAAACTAGCCCAAACAAATGCGCATGAAACAAGAATTATAAAGTCGTCGGGTCGTTGGCCGTAGGTCAGTTAAGGATTGGTGTATTGCCAACAATTTTGTTTTGTAACCCTTGCTTTATGAAGGGAGTTTAACGGGAGGAAGATACCCATTTTTAAGCAACGAAATTGAAGAATATTTTTAAAATCCCTTTAGTTCAGGTGAACAGATTGATTTGACAACTGGAGGGAGCTCCCCCTCTTAGTATTCAAAATGTAGCGATTTATTTTAATGGTATATGTTCTGGATGGATAGGAAGATAAGGCTGTTAAATAGTCCAGACCTTACTTTAATGGGTATAATTCTTTGGAGCGCAATTAAAGGCATTCTTTTGACGACAATCCAACTTTCTCAAACAAGTCCTTCATGAGGCCTTTTTAATAATACTTCAAGATGAAAATTCATTATGAGGTACACCAAAGAACACAGGCATTTTGTCAAAATAGCATACGAGGTATGAACACCAAATTAATTTTATTTCGTAATGAATGACATTTGCTTTTTCTTTGTTTCTTTATATAATTGGTATTGTTCTCAAGCAGACCGGTATGGCGGCTAGCGACAACCTGTAATCAATCCTGTAATCAATTATCCATTAAACCTAAACGGATTAATTCCGAACTACAACTCAAAATTTAATTTTTTGTTATGAGCATATTTCAATATTAATAAATTATTCATTTAGTTATTTTCATAACCCAAACTGCATTCTTAGCCGTTTTCGAGACAAACGCTACGTATCTAAAAGAAATACCCAATCAATCGGCTTTACATATTTTATTATGCTGAGCAAGTATAGCAGCTTGGCTGAAGCCTACTCGAGCCGACTTTATCCGAATGGCGTTACATAGCTGAGCCTAGGGTTCAGTATCATTCATTACTCAGGAAAAGGCTACCTTAATGCGCCAAAAGAAGTTTTCATTTCAAAAATTGTTACCAAAATAAGACACTGTTGGGTAAACACCCCAACACGCGTATAACTTTCGTTTTTCACCGTATAGTTTGGTGACAACACCCTGTATGTATGTAGTATGAATGATCCATAATTAATCCACGAATTGATTTATTTAACCCCGGGTACAAACCAATTCGTGCATTTAAAGCAAGATATTTCAGTTCTTCATTATGACTCCTTAGTCCAAACCTGGATGGTCAATTACATCATATAAAGCTAAATGTCATTCTGTCAATTCAATCGTGTGTAAGCGTTTTTAATTTAATAAAACCGTGTCTCCGTCAGTGTTCAGTAAACAGCAGTGTGTCAAAAAAAGAAAGAAGATGTTTTCAGCCTCTCAAATGTAACCGACGCGTTCTTTCCCGCGTTATTGTCCCTCCCGAGCTCTTAAGAAAAATCATATTTCAGTTCAGTTCAAGCGTTCACTCGAATAGCAGTACCAGGTGCTGTTCTCCCTCTGGCCAAAGGTCAAATTCCCTTTGGGCCAATTTCTCCGATTGTATTCACAAATATTAGAGAATATTTAGTGTACCTACCTCTGTTATTTTTTCCACGTTGGACAAAGTCCTCGTTTATGCGTTTTAACGCAATTCTTTAAGGCCAGAAACGACGTAGCGTCTCGGCTTACCTGTTGCTGTGAAGAAGAAGAAGGTAAAAATGGCGCCGGCTGTGGAAAATGTGTAGGTTGAGCTGGACAAATTATTCCTGTACGAAAGACGAAGGCTTGGTCAGATCCCTGTCCTAGCAAGTTGTAGTTATTTATAAATAAGTAACCTGTGTATATTTAGCATCTATGTGTGAATGAACGAATGCTTGAAATTAGTCTAAGAATTGTATATGTATATTTCTATTTTTCGTATCAAATGCAAGTGCATAATTATATTATTAAAGGATTTAATAACTAACCTACTTACCGATGTTCAATTCACAACGCATGTTTAAAACCCTCACCACCCTATCTTAATACAGTCCACTACTTTAATTGCTTGTAGTTAATTATACTGTTAATTGCTACCCTCACCTTTGTGGTCAAAATAAGTTAAAAAAAATAATTTGTTTGTATCGACCAGACACATACAACATTTTTGTGTTTTATATGACTTCATTTACGATCCTGTACAACATGTAAATATGATTTCCAGTACAAAAGCATTTCTAGCGCTTCATCTAGAAAAGAAAGGCTGTCAAATGCCGAAAATCGCAAGAAAAAAAAGCAAATTTTTCTCAAAGTTACAACATGTGAAAATTGGGGTGAAAATTGCTTTTGCAAATCTTTTTGTGAATCAGTTTATATTCAAATTATATAATATGTAATATGGCCGCTCCCGTGTGGATAGATAAACGTATAATTAAATAATGACAGTTATTCTCCAGCTAGAGGTTATTCTGTATTCTGTTTACAGACTACATATATTTAATGGAGAGTTGAAAATTTAACTGATTTCAAAGGATTTTATTTGGAATTTTGA
>JAEQML010077029.1:0-13078 GCA_016904865.1 Pissodes strobi
AAAAATACCTTATGTTTACTGTTTTGTCAAGATTAAGACAAGTGTGGACACTGTCCGCTCTAAGTTGCTTCGACAAAACTTGGTACAATTATTAAGGGAAAATGTAGAAAGCTTTTTGGTGGTACCAAAGTTCAATGCCACCCCGTCCAAGTATTTTAAAAAACACCTTACATATTAAAAAATACCTTATGTTTACTGTTTTGCCAAGATTAAGACAAGTGTGGGCACTGTCCGCTCTGAGTTGCGTTGGCGAAAATTGGTACAATTATTAAGGAATAATGTAGAAAGCTTTTGGTGGTACCAAAGTTTAATGCCCCCCCCCCCCCCCAAGTGTTTTTAAAAACACCTTATATATTAGAAAATACCCTATGTTTACTGTTTTGTGAAGCTTAAGACAAGTGTGGACACTGTCCGCTTTGAGTTGCATTGACGAAACTTGGTACAATTATTAAGATATAATGTAGAAAGCTTTTGGTTGTATCGAAGTTCAAAGCCCCCCTTCCAACTATTTTTAAAAACACCTTATATATATAAAAAATACCCTATGTTTACTGTTTTGTCAAGATTAAGACAAGCGTGAACACTGTCCGCGTTGAGTTGCATTGACGAAACTTGGCACAATTATTAAGGGATAATGTAGAAAGCTTTTAGTGGTACCAAACTTCAATGCCCCCCGGTCCAAGTATTTTTAAAAACACCTCATATATTAAAAAATACCCTATGATTACTATTTTGTCAAGATTGAGGCAAGTGTGGACACTGTCCGCTCGAAGTTGCGTTGGCGAAACTTAGTACAATTATTAAGGGGTAATGTAGAAAGCTTTTGGTGGTACCAAAGTTAAATGCCCCCCCGTCCAAGTATTTTAAAAAACACCTTTTATATAAAAAATACCATATTTTTACTGCTTTGGCAAAATTTAGACAAGTGTGGATACTGTCCGCTTTGAGTTGCGTTAACGAAATTTTGTACATAATAAGAAACGATGAACCTCTCGAAGCAATACGATTAGAAAAGCTTTCTTATTTTGACAGTAATGACAAACTCAGGATCAATAGTGACTATTACTTTCAAGTTCAAGGACTATTGGAAGTCACAAATATAAAGTGGTGTGATTTTTTTATTTACACAAATAAAGGATTTTACTTGGAAAGAATTTATCGAAATAAAGATTTCTGGAATAACATGTTTCAGAAACTTAAATCATTTCTTTATTCTGTTATGACACCATCATTTGTTGAATGTAAAGTTATAGACAAACTTCTAAAGTGGACAACCTTAAAAAAATAGACTTTTTTAAAAATGGGTTGGTTCAAGACTATAATAATTATTATTTATCGGAACTTTGTCGAACCGTATACGTAGCATATTATTCCAATGTTACTTGTCGAATAAAAGAAGTAACTAAAGAAGATTTTGGCACTTTGAACGGATCAGGTTGGCTAAATAACTTTATAGTAGATATTTGCCTAAACATAAGTAATACAGAAAAAAAAATTAAAATAATATAGTGCAATTTATCAACATCAATTTTAGTTGAAGGGAAAAGGAATTAATATTTATAATAATGATACAGTTGTCATGCCTCTGCTGCTATTTAACGATCATTTCTGTTTGGCTATTGCAAATTTTACCAACAATGAGTTTTTATACTTAGACCCGTATGAAAAGGAAGAAACATCATATACTCGTATGTCCAAAAGAATATATGAAAATTTCTTGAAATTCTTTAACGATTATAATTGTTTAAAACAAGAGAAAACCTTTAACACCTCAGTGTGGAATATGACATTTAAGAAGCACGTTACTCAGAAAGATGGATACAACTGTGGCGTGTAAATAATTTATTTTTTTAAACAGTTAAGCAAAAACCAATGTCTGGCACAATATGTACACACAAAAGAACTTAGAATTGCTTTAATGACTTCTTTATTGTCCGAATCGGATGCTGTAAATGAAAAGTGTATTTACTGCGGAAATACAGAGGATGGAAACCCCATAGTGCACTGTACCTCTTGTCATAGGTTTGCACATCAGAAAGGAGGCTGCGCAGACAAAAATGTGTTTGCTTACGGCATTTGTGATCTGTGTGCATTGTATTAAGACATGGGTAACAAAAGCTAACCCATTTTATTCAAAAAGTCTTGTAGTACGATCGGAGCATAAAATTCAAAGCGGAGAGTTTTTACAGTTACCTTAATCATCGCAAAACACTAAAAATAAGGTATTTTTACAAAAGATGTTCTTAAAAATACTTGGACGGGAGGGGGGGTAGTGAACTTTGGTACCACGAAAAGCTTTCTACATTATCCCTTAATAATTGTACCAAGTTTCGTCAACGCAACTCATAGCGGACAGTGTGCACACTTGTCTTAATCTTGCCAAATCAGTAAACATAGGGTATTTTTCAATATATAAGGTATTTTTTAAAATAGTTGGACCAGGGGGCATTGAACTTTGGTACCACCAAAAGCTTTCTACATTAACCCTTAATAATTGTACCAAGTTTCGTCAACGCAACTCAAAGCGGACAGTGTCCACACTTGTCTAAATCTTGACAAAACAGTAAACATAAGGTATTTTTTAATATATAAGGTGTTTTTAAAAATATTTGAACGGGGGGTATTGAACTTTGGTACCACCAAAAGATTTCTATATTACCTAAGAATAATTTTACGTAGTTTTATAAACGCAAAGTAGCCAGTGTCCACACTTCTTTGAGTTATATATTATATTATTCAGAAAAAAATTGCTTTTTTTTATTTGAGATATAAGAAAATTACTTGGACTGGTACCATCGAAGACGTTTGACATATATAGTCAATATTTTTACCATTTCCCCTCAACAAAATACATATTTTTAAAATTGATTCATTATGTTATCAGTTTCTGGCCTGCCATTGCTAGTAGGCCCGCGACACTTTTATGGCTGAGATTCTATGGATAACATCACTCTAACGATCGATTCGACATAATAACTAGCTATTTATTTTATGTTAGAAGGTTGATACACTTTCTAAGTGGAATAATATCCGCAAATACAATCAAATGGCCATCTGGATCTGGAAAAAGCTAATATTGGAAGGTATTTCACAGGAAAAGGATTTGCACGTGTGATTGGTGCCATTGACGGATCTCATATAAATGTTGATCAAAACTCATATTTAAATACAAAATATTTTCACTCTATCCTGATGAGTTCAATGAGAAAGTTTTATAACTTTTAATAAATTTTATTTAGAACAATATTTATAATTATTCTTTCTTGGCTTACTCCATATTTAATGTTTTAGGTTTGTTTTCTAATGGCTCTTTTTAACTGATCAGCAAAATATTTAATATTTTGGGTGGAAAATAAATTATCAAGCAGCGAAATTAGATCAGCCAATGTATCTAATTAATCAAAAATATATTCAATATTTTGACGGCAAAAAGAATAATCGAGAAGCAAAACTAAATACTAAATAATTACTGCATGGTTGCTAGTTTTTTTATCACGGAAGATCGATCACAAATTATTCAAAATGACTTAGATTTCGACTGTCCATATCTATTTTGCTATACATTCGCTAATTTTGCTGCTTGTTCATTTTGCTTACAAAAATAATGTTACGTTTTCCCTTGGGTTGTGACAAAAGCCCAACTTCTACTATTTTGAAATAATACTCTTTATTCTAAGATCCGGTATTAGAAATATATATCCTCATCTGTTATTTGACGATGTCATAGATTATATGTTAGATAATATATAGATTGATAAATCGCACATGGGTTGCCTAGCTAAATTTGGGGCCAATGCCGTTATACAGGGTGAAACAAATTCGCTTCTCACTATTGGGATCTCGTAAACGGTAAAAGATACAGCAAAGTTTAAATTGGGACAAAGTTGCGCAATTTAGTACCCAGTATTTTGACATTTTGAAGTTTGAGATATCTCGAGTACTTCTTTAGATATCCGCGAAAAAACGAAATTTTCGATTTTTGATTTTTAATTTTTTCTGACGTTATTTTTGGATATATCAAAAAAATATTAACACCTTCTACAGGCACTTTTTAACGGTCTACCCTAAGATGTCAGTTTTCTAATCAACGTTTCGATTTCTCAGAACCATCAAGCCATTTTTTTTTAAATACGGACCTGTAGTTTTTTTTTTGCACATTTAGGAGGTAATTTGGTAAAATCCATCACCAGATATTTTTAAATTGTAGGCGTTACTGACAAAATTTCCAGAGTTTTTTTTTAAATTTGAGATATCAACTTAATCTGCGCCTATTAGTATTGTAAATTGTCTGAGGTGTTCATTTTCTTAATAATACCTATAAGTTAAAAATATCTGGTGATGGATTTTACGAAATTACCCCCTAAATATGCAAAAAAATATATAAAAATTATAGGTTCGTATTTAAAAAAATTGATGATGGTTCTGAGAAATCGAAACGTTGAGTTAGAAAACTGACAACATCCTAGGATAGATCGTTAAAAAGTGCCTCTAGAAGGTGTCATTATTTTTTTGATATTTCCAAAAATATCGTCACAAAATATTAAAACAGAAATTCGAAATTTTCGGTTTTTCTCGGATATTTCCGGAAGTACTCGAGATATCTTAAATATCAAAATGTCAAAATACGGGGCACTAAAATGCGCAACTTTGCCCCAATTTAAACTTTGCTGTATCTCTTACCGTTCACGAGATCCCAAATAGTGAGAAGAGAATTTGTTTCACTCTGTATAATATAAATTCTAATTAACTTTTTTGGAACAACTTCCCCGATTTGTTATTAAAAAAAAACAAGCATTAGCTGAGAGAATGTAACTCAAGGAATTGGAGAAATATAGGTTGCTTACTTTCCACTCAGCCCGATTATGAAGTTGCCAGGTATAAACTGGTGAGCAAGCGTTATTAACATACCCTCATCAGTTATTTAATCGATTTTTTTTTATGTAATGAAAGTTTATTTTATTCCCTGCCCAATAGTATTAGGTTGCCTTGGTAAAAGTTTGTCACATCCATGGTTGCCTAGATTTTAGATGTTAGGTTTTGACCGCGAGCGTGGAGAGTGACGGGGATCCAGAGAGGTAGGTGTGCCCCAGTCATCTGCTGAGTGAAAGCTTTTATTATAAAATGGTGAAAGAGAGATTAACCCAAATTTGGGGTGATGGACTTTACCAAATTACCCCCTAAATATGCCAAAAAATTGATAAAAAACTACAGGCCCGTATTTAAAAAAATTGACTTGATGGTTCTGAGATATCGAAACGTTGATTTAGAAAACTGACAACATCTTAGGATAGACCGTTAAAAAGTGCCTCTAGAAAGTGTTAATATTTTTTTGATATTTCCAAAAATAACGTCAGAAAAAATTAAAAACAAAAATCGAAAATTCCGATTTTTCGCGGATAACTCCGGAAGTACTCGAGATATCTCAAACTTCAAAATTTCAAAATACTGGGCACTAAATTGTGCAACTTTGTCCCAATTTAAACTTTGCTGTATCTTTTACCGTTTATGAGATCCCAATAGTGAGAAGCGAATTTGTTTCACCCTGTATAACGGCATTGGTCCCAGATTTAGCTAGGCAACCCATGTGCGATTTATCAATCTATATATTATCTAACATATAATCTTTATCATCGTCAAATAACAGATGAGGGTATATATTTCTAATACTGGATCTTGCATTATTAACACTGTATACAATTAAATAAACTGTACTACTGTTATAACTTTACAACTAATAGATCTTTAAAATCGTACACGTTATGATCAATTAACTGCAACACGCGTTTTGGGCGATATTTATATTCAGTCGAACATGTATCGGGATTATTCTCGGCCTTGGCCGCACTATATATCGGGAATATAAAAGAGCTGTCAGGGATGTTCTGGTAGGTGATGATGCGGAAATAACGTAGACGCGGCAAGTTAGTCGTATACGGTAACCCAAAAACACACATGGTCGTGAGTCGTGACAATATTTTGATTGTCATTCGATTAAATTGCTGACCAAATAATCTAATCCGCTGATCGAATCATTCTATCCTTTTTTGATTATTTTCAGATGAAAGCTGTGTGTGATCATGACTTGGTAATACGAAATATTTTTGTTGGTTATTCTGGCTTTGTTCATGATAGCAAGGCTTTCAGAAATCCACCTCTATGTGCAAAATTGGTGGATAGATGTTATGATTCTTATTTACTGAAAAATAGTGACTATCCTTTCATGAGGAACTTATTAACGCCTTTCAAATATAAGGAAAATTTTACAGACATAGAAACAAATTTCAATTTAAAGTTATCGACAAACCGGTACTACTGAAACAGAAATAACGACAGCTTTACTATACTAAATTTTTAAAAACGAATGATATCGTGTGTTTCATCCCGTTTCTCTCTCGTCTTGATAATGTTTCCTATCTAACCGCATTTGTTCAACAATTGAATATTTTCTATACTTTGTAGTTTGTATCCGTGTTCTGATTTTCCTCGGTATTGGTATATCAAGTATTGTTCAACATTTTCAACTCCTGAACTATATGAATTCAGTAAAATTTCTGGATTTATGCTATCTTTAAAAAATATAGCATTTGTTGGGAAACACTGTGTATTAACTTATCTTATCGTTTTCACCGTATAGTTTGTTGATAACACCATGTAGGTTCGTAGTATGATTGAGCCATAATTTAAACCCAAATAGATTTATTTTACCCCTCGTAAACAGTAATTTGCGCATTTAAAGCATAGTATTTCAATTACTCTTCAGTCCGAACCTGGATTGTCGGTAGAATAGATTCCATTATATGAAACAAACGCTGGAAAGCAAGTTGGCACTCCCCGTGAAGGAAACCGTTTTAAAAACTTTAAATTTAATAAATCTTTGTCTCCTTCAATGTTGTGTAAACAAGATTATGTCAAATAAAGAAAAATCATTTTTTACCCTCTCAAATGCGATAATGGGCTCAACCACGCCGTTCCCGCTTTTCTATACACTTCTAGATAAATTAGATTTTAGTGCAGGCCAATCGTTTACCTGTAACACATCTACCTAGCCGTAGCTCTCGTTGGCGCTAAGATATTGTGCCATTTTCTCATTTGTTTGCACAGATATTTAGAAAATATCTCGTGTACTCTGACCCCCTTTTCCAAACCTGGATGTGGGGACTCATTGGGCGTTTTGGCGCATTTTTTCCAAGACAGAAACTAGGTAATGTCTCACCTGTTGATGAAGAATGAAGAAAATAAAATGGCGGTTGGAAAATAGGTAGTAAGAAGTAAGATAGTTCTATTCCTGTACACAAGTTCGAATCAAATGTTCGAAGTCTTATATCCCTCGTGAAGTTAATTTGAGAGAATTGCAGAAAAATCAAATTAACAAGGTATTTTGTGTGAACGGAAAAGCAGTTAGTTGCATTAAAGGCAAGTTGATTAAATTCAGTAAAGAAAGAAGTTCATGTTAAATTCAAATAATCAAGAATTTTGATAGACATGAGATATTTACTAATAGTTAACCTAAATGTAAAGTATTTAGTTTTATGTATGAAAGGATGAATGCATGAAAGTAGTTAGAAAACATTTTATATATTGATCATATTTAATGCAAATTAAATTCTGAATATTAAAGTACCTAATACCTAAAATACATAATTCACACCCTACGAATAAAATCCCACCTACCTACGGTAATACGAGTACAATTCGCTAATGAAAGTGGTAAATTATAAAGCTAATTACCCCTCTCCTTTGTGGTCATAAATGATTTAAAATTAATTGTTTAGCATCCGTTTCTTCGGTAAATTTAAAAAATTTTCTCCCTCTCTCAGTTTGTAAATTGTTTTCAATTTAGAAATTCTAAAACAAGCCAGCTATTCTCACAGTTTGTTGCGGTATATTTAAGGTTATATTTTTCAAATACGTATATTGCTATGACTTCCCACATTTTTTTCTTCATATCACTTACCTTATGTCTAAACATTTTGTAGCAGTCGACAGTAATTTACGAATGCTCTTTTGTCCAGTACTGATTTCTTTCATCTTTGATTATTTATTTATTGATGTGTGAAGATCTTGCGCGGCGGTATGAGGCAAGCGGATGTGACATCATAACCGTGCGCAGTGATCGAGTTCTTTCTAACGCCAGAATAAAGGCAACCAATGCCAAATAAGTGGTTGCCTATATTCAGGCAACACGCGGCCTAAGGTGGCATTAGATTTTCATGTCGGGATATGTTTACACATCAGTGTCTCAAGTACTAGCAGAATCGTTCAATTTTATTATTTATTTATATAATTATAAAGAATTGTCTTAAGATATTTGACCTAAAACTAATACAAACCTAACAATACATACAGATTTACAAATAAATACTTATATACTACCCACTAAGGTGGTAACTTTTTGTAGTCTTATGGAGGCATTGATGATGTACGTTACCTGGTCAAAGGATTTATTCGGCAGGAACTTGGTCTCCTTCATGACTATTCCGCTCGGTCTTAGCGCGTTGTACGGTCTGGCCTTGCTTCTGACCTCCGTAGCTCTCTGAGGCTCGTGATTATTCTGTTCGTGTCCTGCAGTCGCAGCGCTTCGATCTCGTCCGTTGTCCTCTCATTTCTTGTCCTGTCGTCTGATAGATTCTCGGTCAGGCTGCCGATATTCGTGAAGTATTCCATGAACGCCTCCGCCTGTTCTGTCCTGTCCGTGACGATATCTCGTCGTCTTGAAATCCTTCCATCTGCAGTTCAAGATTGTGCGTAGCAGTTTCCGTACCAGCGTTTATAGTTTCTCCTTGTTGGTTTTCGATGCAGAAGTTCAAACCGGCGCGGTGTACATAATTATTGGTCTGACGTAGGCGTTCGTTGTACAGTCTGATCTTGATGTTTTTATTTAGTCTTGACTGCGGTGTGATGTATGGGTACATTGCGCTTGCTGCTATTTCTGCTCTTCTCGTGGTGATCTGTATGTGGCCCTTGAATGTCAGCTTCGCGTCCAGCGTGACTTCTAGGTGACGTGTCCTCGATCCGTCCTTCTTGACGGTGTCTGTGTCCTCGATCCGTGTCCCGTTGATCGTGATGTGTGTCCTTTCTCCCCTGCGCTTCTGATTAAAGTTGATGAGTTGCGTTTTGGTCTCGTTTAACTTCAGCTTCCATTTCTTGAAATATTCCGTTATCTGCCTGAGTGGTGTTCTATTCGCTGTGTTGCCGCCACCTGCTGGGTTGATGATGTGTAGACTGCTACGTCGTCCGCAAAGAGTGCTATCTGGCTGTTCTGCTTCCTTGGTACGTCATTGATGTATATATAGAACAGAGTCGGCGATATCACGCTTCCTTGAGGGAGTCCATGCCTTATTATCCGTATCCTTGATTCTGTCCCGTTGATGAGAGTTTTTGTTGTTCTGTCCTTTAGGTAGCCCATGACGATCTTCGTGATTGCCGGCGCGATTCCTGCTTCGTGCATTTTGGTAGCCATGGCTTCCCTCCATACGGTGTCACAAGCCTTTTCTAGATCCAAAAGTGCCGCTGTTGTGGTCTTCTTTGTGTTGTTTCTTATCAGTGCCTAGTCCACTATCCTCGCAAGCTGCATGGCTGTCGCTTTTCCTCGTTGAAATCCGAACTGCGCTGGTATGATGATTCCTAGTGTTTGGAGCTCCGCGTTGATCCTTTTCTTGAGCACTCTTTCGAAGACCTTTCCAAGGGTGGGTAGCAGGGAGATGGGTCGGTATGATGAAGGTTGGCTTCTGTCTTTTCCTGGTTTGGCCATGATGATGACCCTGGCTCTCTTCCATATCCTCGGGAAGTAGTGTAGTCTGATGGAGGCATTGAAGATGTACATTAGCTTGGCCTGGAACTTGGCCTCCTTCATGACCATTTCGTTCAGTTCTAGCGCTTTGTACGATCCAGCTCTCTGAGGCTCGTGATTATTCCCTTCGTGTCCTGCAGTGGCAGCGCTTCGATCTCGTCCGTTGTCCTCTGAACTTTTCTTCTTGTCCTGTCGTCTAATAGATGCTCTGTCAGGCTGCTGATATTAGCGAAGTATTCTATGAACGCCTCCACCTTTTCTGTCCTGTCCGTACGCGGTCTCTCGTCGTTTGATATGGGGCGACTGTCTAGGGACTTTTGCTGCTCTTAATTTCCTTGATGTGCTTCCAGATGTTGTTTTCTCGATTTGCAGCTTTGATTCTGTTGTTCCAGGTATCATTGTTGTATGCATCCAGCATGGCTCAGGTAAAGTTCGCATTCTTCCATGTCATTAGGTTCACGTGTATTCTGATATATCCTGCGCAGTTGGTTCCTTCTCGCGATCTGTTCCTGAATATGTAGGGGCGGCTTCCCCAACCGAAGGTGCTGGTTCCTGGGGATGTTGTGTTTCTTTGCGACGCTTATTATCATGGTCATCACTTCTATGGCATCCTCTATCTCTTCAGGAGTGCCCAAGTCGCGAGTTATCTGTAACTCCGCGTTGATCTCTCTCCTAAAGTTTGTCCAGTCGACGATCCTGTAGTTGTACGTGACCGTTGAGGCTGCGAGGGTTGGCTGATGCATCGTCTTGAACATTACTGGCAAGTGATCAGACTGCAGTTCCGTCATGGTGGCTCATCTTTTGTTACTTAACAACAACGGTTTTGATGTGAAAGGACCCAGCTGTACAAAGGAATACTGTAGTACAAGTGCTGAAATACTGCTTGTGTTGGATGGGGGTGAAATGATAAGGAATTCTAAGATATCTACAAAATACAAAATCGAATATTCAATGAAAATTCTTACGATTGATTTAGTGTAAAAACTTATCGTTGACATTAATATTGTCCATTTAAACCAATAATTGTATTATTATTTTTATGATATTGCTGAATATAAAAAAATTGAGCGAGTCTGCTAGTACTCGAGACACTGATGTGTAAACATATCCTATATCGACATCATCGACATGAAAATCTAATGCCACCTTAGGCCGCGTGACGACAGAATATAGGCAACTACTTATTTGGAATTGGTTGCCACGCGGTAGAAAGAACACTTTTTACACCAACGGTTACAGACAGCCTACAAAACATATCCCCGTCACAGATACCGCCTGACGTGCGTTTGTAACGTTTACATTAGAATGTTTAATATTACACTTCACACATAGCCCTCTGCTCGCTTCGCTCGCTACAGGGGCGCAACGAAAAAAATTAACCAAAACTAACCCAAACCAAAATCAAGAAAAAAACTTTCTACAAATATAACTTCAAGTAAAAAATAGGACTAAACCTAACCGTAAAAATCAACGCGAGCGAAGCTGCGGGTAAAAGCTAAAAGTGTCCTATGTTCTTTACTATACTCTTGAAAATATCTGTACAAAATTTCATGATGATCGGAGCAGTTTATGCGTGAAAGCGTAAGAAACAAACAAACAAATACATTCGCATCTATAATATTAGATAGGATTCTTTAATAAAACTTACTGGCAGCTGAAACTCTCCGAAATTCCATGCTAAAAACATGTAAACAATACTTTTTACTAAAACGTTTTATTTCGCCAATATTATTACAACCACTAATATTTTCACCTTATCCCTTAAAGCCACAAAGAATCCCCCTTGTGCTTAAAGCTTCGCGAGTACAGTCATCCTAATTACATAACGCCATGACTAGACACTGCTGCAGTGCCATTCGCCTTCCAAGGTTGTCACGTCCTCGCCTATTTGACCGTCGCCTTTAAAAAACTTGCTTGTTACAAACAACCTGATAGTTAAGAGAATCAGTATTTAGCAACGAATGACCAGCCAGCATCGACTACATACATATACGTTGCGAATACTTCGTCATCTACATAAAATTCACGCTTCCTCAAGCTGTAGTTTTTTTCCATGTCACGATTCCGAATTTAAGAAAACTTACTTGTTGAAGTAGACTTGTGCGGCTTTTTCCGCGTGTTCGTTACACAGAATGCAGCAAGTATTTAGCATGACCAGATTAGAATTATAATTCTATCTAAAATAATAAACATATAATGCTCAATCGGTATTGAAATAAAAAAAAATCAATTAATGACAGATATGCCAGAAATGTCGTCATGGTTACTTAAATAAAAATTGAGCGAATCTGCTAGTACTCGAGACACTGATGTGTAAGCATATCCTATAACGACATCGGTTGTAAAAAAATGACAGCAACACGTTGTGTTCCCAAGCGGTCACCCATCCAAGTACTAACCACGCCCGACGTTGCTTAACTTTAGCGATCGGACGAGAACTGGTATTTTCAACGTGCTATGGCCGTTGCCTGTACGTTTTAGCTTATTCATAGAATAAAAATGAAGTTTAATAACAAAGTTTAAAATAATAAAAAATCAATGCGAACGAAGCTACGGGTAAAAGCTAAAAGTGTCCTATGTTCTTTACTATAATCTTGAAAATATCTGTACAAAATTTCATGATGATCGGAGCAGTTTATGCGTGAAAGGGTAAGAAACAAACAAACACATTCGCATCTATAAAGATTTTTTAATAAATTAATAATACTTACTGGCATTTTCGGAGTGGATTAATTCACTGCACAAATTCGACTCGAAAATCTAATGCCACCAGGAATAATATCAACATATGGACGCAGCTTATTTACCCAGTCATTTTGGGCCGACATTCTTTGATTTGGGAAAGTCATTAACCAAATTTTGCAAATTTTAGAAGAGGACCATGACTCAATATTGTTTTAAACGTCTGGGCATCTGAATTATACTTTTGACAGTTTGTTTAATTCAAAAATAATAATATGCTCTTATCGTCTAAAATCCGTTTAAAATCGATTTTAGGTGGCAAAATTGTATAAAAATCCGAAAATTCGAACCTTTTTAGGAAGATAGCCGTGGCCGAATTTGTCGTGGATTTTGAAGCGAAAATTCATTTTAAATTCAACCGTCCATTAAAAATAAGCTGTGCTATGGATTCAAATACACTGCGAATATAAGTTATTAAATAATACTTTTGACGGTTCGTTTAATTTAAAATATGCCTTTTTATCGTCTAAAATCCGTTTAAAACGATTTTAAATGGCAAAATTGTATATAATACCGCCCTAGCGGCTAGAATCGGTTTACACATTT
>JAEQML010077030.1:0-13077 GCA_016904865.1 Pissodes strobi
CAATCGATCAAGAATGCCCTGTATATATTTATAAATTAAATCAGCTCCAGGCAAACAAACAACCACCAAAGCAGACCCAACAGTTCAAGCCAGCTCACGCGCCCGCCACGCCGGCCTGGCAGGGGCGCGGGCCTTCAGCGAACCAAGGCCGGGGTACAAATAGAAGAGACCCCCCACCGAAGCCGCAACGCCAGCAATCAACATCTAAAGCTCCTGAAGACTATGACAAGGCCTTCCCGAACACGCTCAAGGCCTCGCAACAGCGACAACCGAAATCCGCGCCACAAACCGGGGTAAGCGGCAATGCTAGCAATGCACACAACATCATTTCAAATTTAACGAACGTTGTAAATAAAATTAATTCACTTGTCAATTTATCTGAGGTGTATTTCGCGTTGGACGAGTTCAGCAGCATGCTGGAAACGTGCAACGGCGATAAGGTGAAAATTTTGCAGGGCACCCTGCAATTTTTCAGTACAGAAATTCACAAGTACAATATATAGATGGCTTGTTTTAAATGTCCACGCTTCATATTTTGTCCTGGAATTGTAATGGTATCAGAAACAAACTCGATGAATTTAAGCATTTCATGTGCAAGTCCCATTTTCAGATTGCCTTCCTGTTAGAACCGCGGCTAAGAGCCGACTTCATGCTGAAAATTCGCGGCTACGCTATTGAACGATTTGATCGGCCAATCAGAGAAGGGGGAGGCGTGGTTTGCCTGATACACCGGACACTGAGATATAAGAGACGGACCCAAATAAGAACGGTCATTGAACATGTTGGCATCGAGCTCGAAGGTGGCCTGTGTATCAGCGGCGCGTACCAACCCCCCGATCTGCGTATTTCTCAAGCGGATATTCTAGCCTTTTTAGAGCCTGGCAAACGCTCGGTACTTATAGGCGATTTAAACATTCGACATACTGTGTTTGGTGATAATACATCGAACCAGAAAGGCCGCATTGCACGTAATCTGATAGAAGACAATCTGGAAGTCCAATACCTCCGAACCCACTCACTACAGTGAACGCTACACCCCTTCATTCTTGGATGTCGCATTTGTTCGAGGGGTGGCTGGCGCTGCACGACCTAAGGTCATAGGCGACCTCTGCTCTGATCACCTTCCAATCAAGATGAGCCTAGCAAACGCTAGGCGGCCGGTAGCCAATGAAATCGAAACGATTTCATATAAAAATCTCGATTGGGGGATGTTTAGGGCGAGGTTAGGTAACCTAACTGCCATCCCGAGGCAAATCGATACCGTCCAAGACCTGGAGACTGAAGTGAACACTTTTACCCAAAATATCCAGCACGTCAGAGACGCACTATGTCCAAAAGTCAGGAAGAGGCCGTTTACGGAATCTCTTCCTGATAATATCCTTCTCCTCATCAATCTCCGGAACTGAATTCGTCGCAGATGGCAAAGGAGCCGCGCGGTGAACGACCGGCTAAGAGTGAACGAATTAAACGCACAAATAAAGGACAATATTCGTGCACACAGGGATGCGGTTTGGATGAACTTCGTAAATGGGCTAGGCTGTGGAAGCTGGCGAGACAGGTTCGCAGAGGCACAACTGACATCCCCGCTATTCGCCATCGCGGCGAGGATGTTTTGACCGATGAGGCCAAAGTTGAGGCCTTTGCGGACTTCCTTGAGGGTGTACACAGGGAATCACCAGACACCGAGCCATTGCACGCCCATATTACGGAGCTCACGAGACTGTTCTCAAACAGCAAATATCCAATCGCACCCCCTGTCATGAATAAGCTCCTCGTCACTCCGACCGAGCTACGCAAAGTTCTTAGCTGTCTGCCCAAGAATAAGGCTCCGGGGCCTGATACCATCTCTTATATACTCTTGAAAAACCTACCCTAGAAATCCATTGTACATTTTATGCATATAGTGAATGCTATGCTGCGCTTGCAACACTTTCCTAGCTCGTGGACGATCGCGCGGATAGTGCTGTTCCCTAAACCCGGGAAAGACCTCAAGCTTACGAGTTCATACCGTCCCATATCATTGCTAAACACAATGAGCAAAGTAGCCGAAAAGCTCATACTGTCTAGATTCAATGAGGCCGCCCTGAGCCTCCGTATTCTGCCGGACGAGCAGTTCGGTTTTCGCGGTGGGCATAGTACTAATATGCTTGCCGCGAAAATCGTGCAGGACATATACGAGGGGTTCAATGAAGGGCATTGCACCCCCTTGTTGCTTCTTGACATTGAGAGGGCGTTTGACCGGGTATGGCATAATGGCCTGTTTTACAACTCTTTATTAAACACGGCTTTCCGCTGCACTTGGCTGCATTGGTCGTGTCGTACCTGGTCGGGCGTTCCTTTTCGGTTAGAATCGGCAATTCGGACTCAACTTTGAGGCCGATACAAGCTGGCGTCCCGCAGGGAACAGTGCTATCACCGCAGCTATTCAGTTATTACATAGCAGATCTTCCCTCCCACCCTCACTCATCCCTGGCATTATATGCCGATGATACCGCCCTCTACTCCCGTGCCCCCAGTCAATACCATAATGACTGGAAGATTAAATTGAACGCTTCCAAAACCGAACTGGCCATATTTACACGCAAATTTACAAATATCGATACCTTACCCATCCTTATAAATAACATCCCCATCCCTGCTAAATCCAAAGTCAAGTACCTAGGAATCATGCTTGACAAAAGGCTTTCGTTTCTGGACCACGTAGCCCATATACGAAACAAAAATCACCTAATCTGTGAAAAACTCAGACCCCTCATCAGGCATGGTTCCTTCCTTAGTCCCTCAAGTAAGATTACCCTCTACGGATCCATCACCCGCCCCTTCTTAATGTATGACGCACCGGTTTGGAGCTCGATATCTGACTGGCAGATGAAAAGCTGCAAGTCTTGCAGATCGGCACCTAAGGGCTGCTCTTTCGGCGGGCTGGCGTACCAGGATCGTGGATCTGCACGCGATATCCCGAATTGAGTATGTCAGGGAATACGTGGATAAACTCACGTGCAGATTTTTCAAGCACAGTATCCGCGGCTCGCCGAAAACGGCCAACTTAGCCGATGCCAAGTTCAACCCCACTGTCAGAACCAAACACGGACCCATACGTAAGAGAACTACCTACTTTTACCTAGATCCCAGACCCCCCTGAACCCTATCCTTGAAATTTCTAAGATTCTACCCTCATCAACCCCCAGAAATCCTCCCTGCTATTTCTCAATAAAATGAGAAGTAACAGGAGCACAGAAGTACCAAAATCGACTATATCACCGCTGGTCCAGAGCGGGCCCCTCCCACTATGACCCAGAACATGATGGGCGGGGCTTGTTAAGGAACCTGCGAACAGTATAAATATGGCCAGGTATATAGTGGCGACATCAGTCACACACTGTAGCCCGACCGTCTCTGCGCTCCCTGCTCCGGCAAGCGTAGCATGACTTCACTATGTCGAGAATGCTGCGAACCATTACAATTTCTCCCCTCATTAAAGCTATTTAATAGCTTTAAATACGTATGAACGATGAATGAATGAGAGTATGAATGTGTGAGTGATAAAAACCCAGTGAACCGTGACATGGGGACATGGGGTTTTTCAATGTGTCTTTTCCCCATATTTACCTTCCCGCATCCTCTCACTTCCTCAAAACAAGCCATCTAGTTCTATTGCCATCTGTATGTAACGTCTAACTTGATTTCTGTTGAAGGGCATCGCCCAAGTAACGTTGATATGTAAAGCATTGCCACTTGCCTACTAGAAACATGGCTGGGCAGCCTATCAGCCCACTTTACCGCGGTATGCAAGTTGCGAGGTCGTGAGCGCATCTCTGCGTAGATGCGAGCGCCTTGTCAGCCAAGTATGGCGCGTAGGTTAAGATTAAACTTTGTACAGTATATGAAGCCGCTGCTGTTGCCAACGGTTGGAATAACGAAGAAATGGCTATGTCACTAGTGGTAGCGCTTCATGGATCTGCCCTGGAACTACTACAGACCATACCCATCAGCCAACAAGGGCTGACATACTTGTAGCTGTCGTGGAGAGACGATTTGGAGACCAACACAGAAGACAACTGTGTCAGGCACAAGTAAAGTCCCGACATCAGAAGCCTGGTGAAAACCTGCAAGAGTTTGAGGCAGACGTTAGACGTCTCGTTCAATTGGCCTACCCGGGAGCAACAGATGAATTTCAAGAGGAACTTGCTGCCCAATATTTCGTGGATGGTATCAGAGATCAAGAAACTCAGAAAATGTTACGTGTAGCCAAATTTGACAACAGCAGTGAAGGGCTCTAGAAATCGAGGCGGCCTGTAATATTTCTAAGCCAAAAACGGCCGTATTCATCCAGGAAGAAAAGCCGGCAAACAGCTGTGAATTAACTGAGATGGGCGAAATTTTGAAAAAATTAACCAAAGTTCTTCAGGAAATTCCGGAAGCCACTAGAGGATAGGCCACCAAACCGAAATACTTCAAATCAGGGCTATAGATGTGGCAGGACTGGGCATTTCAAAAGAGACTGCCGAGTACAACTACGGTCTAGATCTCCATCCAGAGACGCTAGGACCTCAAAGTCAAATCAGGAAAACTTCAATTAGTCAACATTGCGGGGCGGGTGTTGGCTAAAGAAGATAACGCCCCCAGACTCGTCTCCATAAAAAGTCTAGGAAAAAACGCCGACAGTCTAACTATTAAAGGAAAGATCAACGGAAAGCCATTACAATTACTGTTGACACTGGTGCGGCGGTATGTTAAGTAATGTCCAACAGAGTAAATAGAGTAGAAGTCCTACCCATATCGAAAAATGTAGTTTTACGTACGGTTACCGATGAGACTGCCGAAGTACTTGGAGAAATGGATATTGAACTTCAACTGGGACGAATTAAATTACACCACACAGTGTTAGAAGACGAATTTATTTTGGGGATGGATCTCATCGGTCAACATGTGTTCTCTTTTGACAACAAACTTAACCTTCTGAAGTTTGGCACCGAGGAGTTCCTCCTTACCAAAACAGACGATGACACACCGACTAAAGTAGTGGCAACATGTACTGTCAGAATAAGCGGAAATACCGAGCAGATAATTTTTGGGAAATTGGAGAAGGGTTTTGGAGGCTGCATCGGACTTATCCAACATCACAATTTGCCTGGCAAACACCTCGTAGGCAAAGCACTAGTCAAAACCGACGGTGAAATACCGATAAGGATAGCAAATATTTCATCCAATTCTATCAAAATCAATAAAGGAGATGTAATAGCCACTTGCGAGCCGGTATAATGCGAAACGCGGTCAGAAGTAACACCCTCCACATCACCTCAAGAAGTCCTAGAACGTGTCCAGAAGTCATGGCATCATCTGTCTTCCGAAGAACTGAAGAAAGCTACACAATTTATCAAAGAGCAGAGCACAGCCTTTGAAAGGAAAAATTGCAATAATGGAAGAACGAACATCATAAAACATACGTGTAAATGTTACTAATAGCAAAAATTATACTCAGGTTAGTCATATACGCAATACTAATGGTAATTGCGATCAATCATTTCGAGAGTCCGCCTTCCGCCATAGCTGCGGCTTTAGATTTGACGTTTTACTATTTTATTTAATTCCTCTCATTCGAGCCCCGTACTTAGTCCGTGCCTGTCGAATTCCTTTCGTTTGAGCCCCGTACTTAGTCCGTGCCTGTCGTAAGTGAATGAGTCGGAGTGAGTTGATGCTCTGACTGTTGCTGTGCATGGCCCTATTCCGTAGAAGCGTCTAAGGGATCCAATATCTTTTCGATGCAAACTCTGCAGCTTTTGCATCCAAAATGTAGTGGATCCCCTAGACGGTTTTACGAAATAGGGGCACGCACAACAACAGTCCGAGCGTTACTCACTCCCACTCATTCACTTACGACAGGCACGGACTAAGTACGGGGCTCGAATTAAAGGAATTAAATAAAATAGTAAAACGTTAAATTTAAAGTCGCAGCCGTGGCGGAAGGCTAAATGATTGATCGCAATTACCATTAGTAGTAGTATTGCGTATGTGACTATCCTGAGTATAATTTTTGCTATTAGTAACATTTACACGTAAAGAATGCAATTATATACGAATTTAAAAAAGTTGCAATTTTCAACTTCTTTTCTAACATTGGTGGGTCTGGCGGACCCTCTAAATATAAAGCGATTAAAACAAAAATTGGTATGGATAATATGTGATCCTAATGGAAATTTTCTGTAACTATTACATCAAAGAAATCAAAAAAATTCATTTTTCACTCCACCCTAATGAACACGCTTCGTGTGATTTCCAACGAGTTTCATAGGGTAGCCGAGGCATTAGGCCCTCTTTTTCTTTTATCCATCCAATTATGTGCTTGGTAACTGTTTTGGGTGTAATATCTTTTTCTAATAAATTCATTAAATGATAGGAGCAGCCATATGTTAGTAAATTTGGATAAGTGTTCTTTAAAATTTCTTTTATATTAACCATTTTTGACTCATTATCCGTGCATATAGCAAAAGCATCGCCTGTTCGCCAGTATCAACACTTGTAGCAATTATAGGGTCATTCTTAATACTTGACCATCCATCCTGCATCATTGTAAAGCTAACGTCTTCAGCACTCAGCTCGCTTTTCAGGGTTTCTTCTATTTCCACGTAAACTTTATCTAACAGGTCTTCTGATAATTTCCTGAATATCTTTTTCTAATAAATTCATTAAATGATAGGAGCAGCCATATGTTAGTAAATTTGGATAAGTTTTCTTTAAAATTTCTTTCATATTAACCATTTTTGACTCATTATCCGTGCTTATAGCAAAAGCATCGCCTGTTCGCCAGTATCAACACTTGTAGCAATTATAGGGTCATTCTTAATACTTCACCATCCATCCTGCATCATTGTAAAGCTAACGTCTTCACTCTTCAGCACTCAGCTCGCTTTTCAGGGTTTCTTCTATTTCCACGGAAACTTTATCTAACAGGTCTTCTGATAATTTCCTGCGGCTAGGTGGATTATATTCAGGTCTTAGTGCGCAAACCATGCCCTTAGATAGTAGGTTATCGGCTACATTAAATGCTATTGGTCGATACAAACAAATTAATTTTATTAATTTATTTAAGCCATAAAGGTGTAGGTGGCTAATTAACTGTCTAATAGTCTATTTGACCACAAGCAAATTAAGTGGACTGTATTAAGATATGATGGTGAAGGTTTTAAACACACGTCGTGAATTGAAAATCGGTAAGTAGGTTAGTTATTAACTCCTTTAATAATATAATTATGCACTTGCATTTGATACAAAAAATAGAAATATACATATACAATTCTTAGGCTAATTTCAAGCATTCGTTCATTCACACATAGACACTAAATATACACAGGTTACTTATTTATAAATAACTACAAAAAGTCTTGATTATTCAATTTGAAAATGAAACGTTTGTCTTGAAATGAACTTCTAGGTTTCAATCTAGCACCTTTCTTTCTCACAGATTACCTTAATCTCCAATGCTCTACATTTAACTTGCTAGGACACGGATCTGACCAAGCCTTTGGTTTGTACCTTCGTCTTTCGTACAGGAATAATTTGTCAAGCTCAACCTACAAATTTTCCACAGCCGGCGCCATTTTTACCTTCTTCTTCACAGCAACACGTAAGCCGACACGCTACGTCGTTTCTGGCCTTAAAGAATTGCGTTAAAACGCCTAAACGAGGTCTTTGTCCAATGTGGACAAAAATAACAAGAGGTACACTAAATATTCTCTAATATTTGTGCATACAAATGGAGAAATTGCCTAAAAGGGTGGGACCTTTTGGCGCGAAGATGAGAACAGAACTTTCGCTGTTACTTGAGCGAACGTTGTAACTACACTGAAATATGATCTTTCTTATGAGCTCGGGTGGGACAGTAACGCGGGAAAATTACACGTCGATTTTATCTGAGAGGGTGAAAACATCTTCTTTCTTTCTTTGACACACTGCTGTTTACTGAACACTGACGGAGACACGGATATATTAAATTGAAAACGATTACACACGATTTAATTGACGGAATGACATTTAGCTTTCTAGAGAATGCCGCATATGACGGACTCTACAATTTCTAACAAAACCAAGTTCGGACTAAGGAGTCGTAATGAAGAACTGAAATATGTTGCTTTAAATGCACAAATTTCCGTTTACCTGGGGTGTAATAAATCTATTCGTGGGTTAATTATGGCTCATTCATAACTACATTCATACAGGGTCTTGTCACCAAACTATACGGTGAAAAACGAAAGTTATACACGTGTTGGGATGTTTCCCCAACAGCTATGTTGCTGCCATAAAAAAATTGGCTATTTGAATATCCAATTTTTGCTTTTCACGTATGGAAGTGTGCACCACAAAACTTTCATTACCTATAACAATTAAATAAAATTAAACAATTTTGTTATTATGTTTATGAGTTTGTTTTTTACTTTTCTTTTTATTTGGTATAGTATATTATGAATTCAAAACCAAAACTAAAGGAAATAATAAAAACATCAAAATTAGTTAGTTTTGGTTAAATTATTAAATTGGGAAATATTTATTGAATTGAAGGAATGAATCTCAAGTATATTACTACTTATAACGATTTAATAATTTTAATTTTACCATACCTGTCTGTCTTCTTTTACGTTCAGTTGTTGATGCATTTTCTTCAAGAAAACCAAAACTGCTACTAGTACTAGTACTACCACAACTTTCTATTTCTCTCATTTTCAGGATGTCTTCATCAGCATCAGCAGAAGCCACTCTTTCTTTTTCCTTAGCACTGCACATTTCTGCAAGTGTGCTTTTATTTTTTCAATTTTGCTGCTAATTAAAATTTTACAGTGTTTACATTCAGCTTTAAGCTCTCACCTTCGATTTCAACTTTATTGACATCTGCCCAACTGAAATCTAATTTTCTTCCCTGACCTCTACTGTTATTAGTCATAACTTCTAATTTCAAAATAAAATAATATAATTATTATAATTTCACAACGCGAGAATTCAACCTGCACTAATTCTAGCTATTATGACAAGACAAGTATAACACACCGCATCACAGTTAAAATTCGGAGCTTTCAGCTATAAATAAATCCCCGATATATCGGGAATTCTCCGGCTGTTGGCGCCAGTTGGCGGTTGTCGCAGGATTACCACTGTTGCCAAGTGTACATATATCAAATTATTTACTTTGTTTTGTACAGATGTTTTATTTTTGCAACAAAAGTTGTAAAACTTTGGCTCGAGCAGGTACGATAAATCAAACCTTAAAAAGACTGAAAAACCCCAATAAAAAAAAAAATTCCCCGAAAAAACCCACGGGTTGAGCTTTTTAAAAAAAATCCGGTTTTTTTCCAACCCTCATACTAATTTATTAAATACTAGATAGATAGACTACTTACTTAATAGGCATGCGTTCAGAAAGACGATTTGTGATTCCACTTAATTCGTTAATCAGGATGAAAATACAAAATATGTCTCGATACCATAATAATGCTCAGTATACTAGAGGACTCCAAAAATTTTTAAGGACGTAGGTTTAAAATTAGTATACTAAACTCAGTTTAACATTAAAAAATTATTGGGTGGTTCAAAGGACAAAATCGAATCATTGGAAAAAAGTGGAATTTATGAAATTGGATGCATGAACTGTAACCGAAAAGTATCTTGGGTAAACTAGAAGATCTATACAGATTCAAAGAACACATAGCTCAATTAATGTATAGTTGAACAGAAAAACCAAGTGTTGTCGAGCATGTTTTGAAAATAATCATACAATAAAAATTAAAAATTATAATTATAATATATTCATAATATATCTCATAGGAGATTAGACGCATAAGAAATTATGGAAATGATTAAATGTAAGAATAGTTTAAATAGAGATAGAGGGCCTATTCCGTATGGTCCATTGTATTGGTTCATCGAGCGTGCCTAGTAGGATCTCAGGATTGATTATTTTTGTTTCGCTTGATTAAGCAAACAATTAATATGAAATAGGGTTGGGTAGATTGTAAGTTTAGTTTTAGTCATTTCCTGATGACGCCAACACGAAACGCGCGTCGAGTGCAAAAACTCTGTTTCGGTATTTTTGTTAAAACTCTGTGGTAGTGCATTTTGCTGAAAGTTCCAAACCCCATCCTAATACCGACCGGGGCTGGTTAAAGACAAATATGAGGTTGTTCTTATGAAGAAAATTGAGGTTATTAATTGAGCCGCAAAACTGCTCAGGCCTCAGTGTTTGTGAAACTCTACCGGGTATCCAAGAACAATATTGATAAAATCTAATTGGTTAAATTAAGTCTTTTAGAATTAGCATTTTACCAAAGCACTAGAAGATATAGAACGCTCAATTATCCGCTCTAGTGTCCATATTGATCAGCATAAAGCTGGTTTTGGTTTAGTGACATTTTTTATTTGTTTTTTCTTTTAATTTTGCAGCTTGAACCAGTACCTGTTGCTAGTAACGCACAATCAAGCAAAAAGGGACTCAAAACTGGTCATCGAAATGTTCCTAGATTCTATGCAGTAGTTAAAGACGAAAGGCCAGATCCGACTACTCCAAGAAAACGCAAGACGAGACATTCTAGCAACCCACCTATGGAACAACACGTTGGTTGGATTATGGACGTTCGAGAGCATAAATTGAGGACTGCATCGACCGGGTAAGTCAAGACTTCAGCCTTTATATTTAGGAGTGTGACCAGGGAATGATCAGTTATTAATATATTTTTGTAAATTTTCCAGTATCATATATAATATATGGTATATAGAACTAAAGGAAACAATTGTTGGCAAACATAGTGGAAGCAATATTCTTTGATTGTCAGGTGAAAAACATTTATATGAATAGTGTAAAATAGAGAGGTTTTCTTACCGCTAATTATCACAATACTCGACGAACATTTGTGGAAAGATTCATATGTCGCGTTTAAAATTGAGTAAAAAATTAACAAATATTACAAAACAAAACAAAACACAACTACATATAATTAAAATTTTTGGCAGCAGCCGCATAGCCACTTCACACATATCGGACATCGAATTTAAGTGATTATAATACCAGATTAATAATTGTCACTAAAAAAAACCTTTTTATCGTTCATTATTTGTTTTTGTTATAGGACTATTGATATATAGGAGAAATATTTTTGCGAAATGGCTGGTAATTTAATAGTGGTTGGATTAATTACTTAATTTGAAAAATTAGTTGTTAATTAAATTATGATATATTTTGCTGAGATGTTTTGTGTCTGTCTTTGAATTTATGGAGTGCTTGTTCTTTTGGATGTGTATCATTTCTAGGAGTTCTCGTTTTTTTGGTGTTTGTTTCGGTATTTAGAATTTTGGTGTGGTCATAATCGAATGTTTGCTTCTGCTCTGTCTTGTGATTGCTGAATGCCGTTTTGTTCTTTCTGTCATATTTGTGGCCGTTCAATCTGTTTTTTAGATACTGACTGGTTTGTCCGATGTAGACTGCGTTACAGTCTTTGCATGGTATTTCGTACACAACGTGACTTTTTTGTCGTGGGGAATGGGTGTCTTAAGTTTACTAAAATTTTTGTTTAAGAGATTGTAGCCTTTGTGACTAACTGTAATTTGTTCGTTTTTAAAAACATTTTGTATTTTTTCCGACAAACCTGGGATGTAGGGCAGTGTTAAATATTTTGTATCTTGTTTTTGTTTTGTCCTCGGTATCGTATTTTTGTTTAAGAAATTGTGAAACCTTTTTTTAAAAATTGAATTAATAACTTTATCTGGATATCCATTAAGTTTTAGTGTCTGCTTTGCTTTTTTAATTGCCTCTTGTCTGTATTCTGGGTCAAAAAAAATGGGACCTGATTAAATTGCATACTGACTGACACTCCAATCGACGAATTTCTAGAAGCGGTCAAACTAACACTTACCTATACATATTTTATTTATAACCAGAAATATTTCAGACAGATCGAGGGATGTGCGATGGGTGCATCTATTTCGAGTGTCGTCGCTCAATTGGTTCTCGAAGATCTAGAGGCAACAGTAATTAACCAGCTAGATTTTAATCTCCCGTTTTTCTATCGCCACGTGGATGTCTGCCTACTAGCCATCCCAAAGAGCAAAGAACACTATAACATAAATGAATTTAATGGCTACCATCCCAAATTAAAGTTTACCATCGAACTCGAAAAAAACAACCAAATTAACTTCCTGGATCTCACATTATTTCATGAAGAATCAAAAATTAAAAGTTCATGGTACACCAAAGAAACATGGTCAGGCCGATACCTAAACTTTAACTCACAACATCCTTTTACACAAAAAAAGTCGGTTATTATCGGTCTGGCCGACAGAGCTATAAATCTGTCTGCCCCAGAATACAGACAAGAGGCAATTAAAAAAGCAAAGCAGACACTAAAACTTAATGGATATCCAGATAAACTTATTAATTCAATTTTAAAAAAAAAGTTTCACAATTTCTTAAACAAAAATACGATATCGAGGACAAAACAAAAACAAGATACAAAATATTTAACACTGCCCTACATCCCAGGTTCGTCCGAAAAAATATAAAATGTTTTTAAAAACGAACAAATTTCAGTGAGTCACAAAGGCTACAATCTCTTAAACAAAAATTTTAGTAAACTTACGACACCCATTCCCCACGACAAAAAAAAGTCACGTTGTGTACGAAATGCCATGCAAAGACTGTAACGGAGTCTACATCGGACAAACCAGTCAGTGTCTATAAAACAGATTGAACGGCCACAAATATGACAGAAAGAACAAAACGGCACTCAGCAATCACATGACAGAGCAGAAGCACACATTCGACTATGACCACACAAAAATTCTAAATACCGAAACAAACACCAAAAAACGAGAACTCGAACTAGAAATGATACAAATCCAAAAGAACAAGCACTCCATAAATTCAAAGACAGACACAAAACATCTCAGCAAAATAAATCATAACTTAATTAACAACTAATTTTTCAAATTAAGTAATTAATCCAACCACTATTAAATTACCAGACATTTCGCAAAAATAATTTTCCTATATATCAATAGTCCTATAACAAAAACAAAATATGAACGATAAAAAGGATT
>JAEQML010077031.1:0-13077 GCA_016904865.1 Pissodes strobi
TTTTAAGTGTCCCGAAAAAATTAAAAGTATAGTTATGTAGGTACTGAAAAATACTTTTTTCTACGAGTGATCGCAAATAATTTGCTTTGCACGGATAAGCTTTAAGTGGGGGTAAACTACTTTGCGTACGTGTTAGGAACAATGTTTTTCTACGAGCGAAATAACTAAATTTTTTTCTTAATTTTTATTGGCATCAAAAACATCAACTTATAACTACCTACTATTATTATTATTAATATTCTAACTGCTTTCGCGTGCGGGAAAACATAACTTTGCGCACTGATTAGGAAATCTACTGTTTTTCTGCGTGTAAAAAATATTGGAAAAATGATCAGTATACAGGGAAAAACAAAAAGTAATTTTTTTTTTCATTGGATCACCCTATATATGAATTTATTTTTCGATTCCTCGTAAAATTCTAAGCATATTTTATGTATGATGTTATACATCTAGAGTTAGTAGTTTCACAGCTATAAACAGTTAAAAATCGGTACTTTGGCCAATTTTCACGTTGGTAGCAAGAAGATCATTAGAGATGGAGTAAAATGAATTTCACATTCCTATCTTCCTTTTCAGGAACTGAAAGGAACTGACAGACAGTACCCTGGGTACCAAACCTGGTACCTCTTTAGGTACCATTAGTTAGCACTATCAGCTCTTGGAAAGTTAAGATAGAAATGTGAAATTCATTTTACTCCCTTTGTAATTGCCTTCTTGCTACCAAGGTGAAAAGTAGCCAAAGTATCGATTTTCAACCGTTTATAGCTGTGAAACTATTGATTCTAGAGGTATAACTTCATACATAAATTATGTTTAGAATTTTACGAGGAATCGAAAAATTAATTCATATATAGGGTGATCCATTGAAAAAATTTACTTTTTGTTTTTCCCTGTATACTGATCATTTTTCCAATATTTTTTATACGCCGAAAAAAAGTATTTTTCAATACCTACATAAACATACTTTCAATTTTTTTGAGGCACTAAAAATAAAAAAGTTAAATGGCGAGACATTATAGGGGATCAACCTGTACCATGTTTGTCAGCAATATGAACAGTATGCGTTCGGGGATTTACTACCGGTTATTACCCGAACCGAGGATTTACTGTCGGCTGTCATTCATTGCAATTCATTTTGTTCTGTGTTGCTTTCGTTTTAAAATTAAATAATATTTAAGGAAAAAACAATGTTTTATTCACAAACAAATGAAACGACTCTTTGTCCAGCACCGATACTTACACACACCGTATTTCATTCCCAAGTGGTAATTACATGATTATGACAAGATATTTTTTTATACATGTACATGCTTCTTTGGAAAAATATCAATTTTTATTTGTAAACTAGTTGGAGGTTTCCAAAAGATAGTAATATACACAATTTACATTAATTTACGAATGGAAATCACTATTAGTTTACTTGCAGTTTACGGTAAATTACGGTAATTTATTGTTATTTACCAAAATTATATTACGGTTATTTACGACAGTAATTTACGACACAAATTTATTACCACGGTAATTAATTTTGGTAATTAATACTCGTAAATTACCAGCGTAAATAACCAAAAATATAAATTACGGTAATTTTACATCACTGATCTTGTTAGAAACACCATTTTCCAGGTTGAAAACGATGATAAAAGAGAGTTTTTAAATACGGAGAACAAGTAGTAAAATCAAGAGAGAGAATTTTCATTCGCAGGTTTCGAAATCTGATCTGAGTATTCTGATTATAATTGGTTGCATGGAAGTGTTTATTTAAAGAAACTATTTTGTATGCCACTATGCCCTGTTTAAGTATAGGTGGAAAATCGAGCGTTTGGAATAAAGACGGATTTAACATTTTTGGGAATGTGACAAGAGGTTGTAGTAGGCATGAAGCTACTTCGAACCATATTCACTGTACATTATCATTTGCGAAGTTAAAGAAAAGCCTCACTACAAAATCGAAGAATAGACCTTATATTTAAAAAGTATATGGGAGCAGTCAAAATAACTGTACGCGAGAGTGTGGGTAAGTTAGTAATTCTATTATCTTTTTGATATTATTATAAATTAGTGCCGGCCGCGGCGCTCATGGTATATTATTTCTCGCAGGTATCGTCACCGCAGGATTTTGGGCGTGGCAGTTTTACCTGCGGCGTTAATTGCGCTTCACCTATTCTCGCCTACACGAGCCGCCACTGGCAGGATCGACCATTCCTTCATCCTCGTCAATCGGACTGCTGGGTGTCTCGGTCAACCACAATATTTCCTGGCATGATAACGTTGCTAACATCGCAAAATCAGCCTCCCAGAAGCTTGGTCCGCTGTTTTGCGACAAAAAATTGTATAAATCGCAGCAGTTGCTCTTGCTCTACAAAGCGCAAATAAGATCGTGCTTAGAATATTGCTCACACATCTACGGTGTCGCACCAAAGCACACCTTAAAGCTGCTGGATTCGGACCCGGAGTTGACCCGGAATCTGGATAGTCTGGAACACTGCAGACATGTGGCCGAGATGTCCCTGTTTTACAGATACTTTCACGGTAGACGTTTTCAGGATTTGGCCCGTCTTATCCCGCCCCTGGCAACGCCTGTCAGACAGTCACGACAGACGGCAAGAGAGCACCAGTTCGTCGTACAACTGGAAACACCTAGAACATCGCTTTATAAGAACTCCTTTGTCTGGCGCACTGTATCACTGTGGAACTCACTGCCAGGACATCTGTTTCCCCCAAATTACAACCTACAACTATTCAAGAACCGTGTCAATCAACATCTTCGCATACACACCGCTCGTCGCGCGCCATAGGATCTCCCTTTAGTGTGTGTGCCACTGCCGTAAAAAAAGTTAACAATAGCCAAAGAAAAACTACTACCATTATTTTAAACATTAAAGAGAAGGTGTAACATATTAAGTTCACTGGACGGACAAGAGATAGTGCCAGAAAAAAAGGCATGACTCTGGACTTTGGACTGGCGATGGTCCGCCATGTGGAAAAATTCTACGAAAAGGCAAAGAAAGTAATGAATCTTCTCTGTGCGCCACGACTGAACCACAAGCTGCAAAATGAAAAGTTCTGGCAATGACAATGCAATCTGCACTGTATGGAGTCCCGGTGTAGCTCCCGGCCAAGAGAATAAAACGCTGTAGGGAATTGGTAAAATCAACCCGAAGGTTACCGGCTCTAAGGATCTATAGAGTCCACCGCACGGTTTCGACGGATGGATATTGCACTAGAGCTGCTCGCGGAAGAAAGTTCACGATTAAATAACATTAGAGGAGAAAAAGACCGAACTTGGAGGAACGAAATAAAGCACAAAGGGACAACACAATTCACAGCTGGCAAATTGGACTCCCCAACTCGCGGGAGATAGGCATGGGTTGAAAGGCGATATAGCCCGGTGACTGAACAGAAAGTGGGAAAATGCAAGATATCACCTGACATGGTTCCTGATGGGACATGAATGCTTACTTAGGATCAAAAAGAGAGACAGTAGAGCGTGCTGCTACTGCAACACGGAAACCGTCGGTCGACGCAAAACATAAACTTTATCTCCTCAAGATGGAAAAGAATGCATTTCGATGTCAATTTGGAAATTGAAGAAAAATCACGCCAGAAAATACTTTATATAGAATGACCGGAAGCAGTGAAAACTGGTAGACCTTTGAGGGTTCATTAAAGACATAGGGAGTACAAAGGAGAAAGATGAAAATGATGAGATGGCATAATGAGAAGGAAAATGCTTAATCTAACTATAGCCAAACGGCCCTCCTTGAAATGCGGACTTCTGCGGTACCAGAGAGAGAATACGCACACGCATGCCGAAACGGAGGAAGTTTCTAATCGATAGCGGAACTCTGGAGAGGTCAATTCTGGCCGTTGCATCTTATAGATTTTTTGCCTCTTCAAAAAAGAAAAGGTTAATCGGTGGATAAGGCAAAAATCGAGCATAGGCAGGCCTTTGGAAGCAGTAGAGCGACATGGGAATCAAATTTTTGTTTTAACCAGTATTAATCCCTCACAGCGTCTGTGTATGCGCCATCATAGAATGTCTAATTTGACACTTTTAGCCTTTGAAGTAACTCGTATCAATGCACTCAATATGAACAATTTTGAAGAAAATTCAATGAGCGAAAAAACTTACTTTGTTTATACATTAGGTATTTTAAAAATGTAAGTCTTATATTACGTGAGTGTTTTAGTTAGTTTTTTCAATTTTTTACGGAAAGTATTACAGAGTTTAAGCACCATTGTACCAATGAAGATCAAATTTCTGTTCTATATTTAATTTTTACGTTTTTCTTATTTAGGATATTGCATGGATATGTTCTTGAGTTGTTACCTGACTGTTAGCCAGGTATTACTTACTCAACAAAAGTATAAAGTTTGAATATTGATAAAAATGAAGGTTAACCACTACATAATGTAATTTAGCCAAACTATACATGTTATTTAACAAATATTAATTTAATAATAGTATATTAAGATACTAGTTTTAAAAGACCATTTTTTATCGCACGAGCACGAAATTAGGAAACGACCCGCTTGCGGGGAGTTTCCTAACGTGCGAGTGCGCTAAATGTCTTTTAAAACGTGTATTTTATACAATTTTTTCTATTTTGCACGTTTTTTAATGAAAAACATTAAATTATTCAAGTCGCGATCAAAAGTTGGATGGCCATCTTGTCACTTTTGATGTCTGTATTATTAGGAATTCCATTCAAAACGGTGTCGAAATTTTTGCTAGTGAGCCTGACATTGAACAATTTTGTTAATATCATAGCAACCAGTCAACAAAAGTAATATCGAAAAGAGCTCCTTTTCGACACTACTTTGCGTATCGAAAAGACTTCTTTATGATACCAAAATAGAAAAAATAAATTATAGAAAGTATGAGCCTGCTCAAAAAGGTTATTTTATTCACTCTGGCTACGGCCCTGTTTTCTCAGGTGTATGGGCCCTGTTTTCTCAGGTGTATGCTAGGAACATAATGCACAGCTTAATAAATCATGCCAAGTTTTGTGTTTTTGTTATTTACAAACATTTAATTTTATTTATTTTTGTTTGTGGTGGTACAAATGCACATAACTCGATGGAAGGACCACTTACTCGTGGGTTTTATACACTTGGCTAACGCCTCATGCGTGAAACTTCACACTCATTTGTTTAATGTTACTTTTCGAGCTCGTTACGTAATACTCAAATAGTAGTATATTCTTTACACATATCATGGCTTAAAGTCGTGACGTACCCTGTACAGTTATTAAAACGAGCGCTGGCTTACTCTATGCATGCTATGGTAGGGTATGGTAGGTAGAGGGGTCGTTCGGCAAGACTTGCCCTTCAACACGTCGACCACAATAAAATTGATCTTTTGTGTATACCCTTCAACTTTACACGAAAATTCCTATCTCCTTCGAGAATCTCAAAATATGTCGACGGTTGAGCTTTTGTAGATCCCCGGTGAAACAAGGGCATTTTCGAGATGCGTCAACCTCTGGCGAGTCAGTGCCTGACATTTGCAGAGTAAGTGCTCTGACGTTTCAGCTCTAGTTTGGCAGAATCTGCATTGTTCGTCAGTGGTTTTCCCCATTTTCTTCAGGTGGTAGCTCCAGGGGCCATGCCTAGTGAGAAGGTCTACGACCAGTCTTATCTCATTTTTTTGTAGCTTGAGAAGCGTTTTTGTGTAGTTAGGCGAGTGAGAGATGAGTCTCTTGGCCCAATGTGTGTTCCGAGTTCATTCATTACGTGTCCTCTAGTGATGCGACAGAATGGTTCAGGCCCGCAAAAGGGAGTCTGTACACCATTCCGGGCGAGCTGGTCAACGGCTTCATTGCCTTCCACATCTCGTGCCGTCGTGCCCACATTAAGGTGAGTCTGTTTCTGTTTGCCAGTTGATCTGCAGCCATCCGACAATCCCACACTAACCGGGAGTTGATTCTGCTAGATGCTAGCGCTTTTAAGGCTGCTTGACTATCTGATAGGATATAGATCTTTGCACCTCTTAGGCCTTTTCTGGTACATTCAGAGATGGCTATATTGATAGCATTTAGTTCTGCTTAAAATATTGTGGGAGTGTTTCCTAAAGATGCAGAGATTTGACACCTAGGTCCGAAAACTCCGGATCCCACTAATTCTATCATCTTTGATCCATCTGTGTACCAGACAAGTGATCCCCTCTCTAGTTGTTTTAGTCTTTCCCCTGTAGTATTGCGGTCTTGAATTACCACTTCAAAGGAACGATCAAAATGGAGTTTTGTTTCCATTGTATGGGTTGGTTTGGTCATCGCCTCTATCTGGATGTCCTCCAGAATTTTGAGGTGACCAGTCAGGTTTCCTGACTTGAATTTCTGTGTCTGATTGACTCTATACGCACTGGTCCAGGCCTCCTTTTCTATGCATATCTGCAGCGGAGGGAGGTTAAGTAGGGTTTATAGAGCTGCTGTGGGGCATGTATTCATAACCCTGTTTTACCCAGACAGGCGAGCCTTTGCACTCTTGTTAACTTTCGCTGTGTTGATATTTTCTTTGTTTTTACCCACCACACCAAACAGGCGTAGGTCATATAGGCTTAACAACAGTGTTATAAGACCACCAGATGACCATAGTGAGTCACGAAACTAGAGAAGCATGATTACTTCCCATAAGAGCCTATGTTCACGTACTATCGCCCCGTGCCCCGCGGTCCCCTTACCAACATCGTCGTCACTGTGATGTTGCTGCGCGACGAACGGCCTTCGTTTCGCCACTGCTATCATTGCATTTTCTATGTTTTCGTTATGTTTATAGCTTTCTTAGCGATATTTTCGGATCTCTTAAACCCATTAATAGATGTATTTTGGTGCTTTGAACATTAAGAAACGTGATACTTATTATATTTTTCGTTTGATCCCAAAGGAAATTCCATAAATTGAGGATTAAAGTAGAGACCAAGTGCCTGTTTTGCAGAGTATTTATTGTTTTTTTTTTATTAAATAAAAAACAGCCTAAATTATTTTTAATGTAAGTTTAGAAGGAATAATATTTTACCTAATATTGTAGAGAAGTTGTCAAACTGAGGGTTTTATTGCACAGTGTGTCACTTGACTATTTAGGTTGTAAGCAATACTTTTAAAAAGTAGGAATATTCACGTACGTACGCTGGAAAGTAATTGTTATTTCTACATCGTTTAAGTTCCTTAGATTGTGACCTTGCTTATCACGTTACAATATCATAAATATATTATGTCATACATCAAACACTATACTATGGAAACACCAGTGTCAACTGTCGAATCATATATTAAGGATTTTTCATTCATAAGCACCCATGTTATTAGCATTATGAATGTAACAATTACTAGTTAATACAAACAAATTACAAAACTAAGGCTTTCTTAATTGAATTGTCGAATGTCAAACTTCTCAAGAAAATTACTATTTTGAACATCAGTAAACATGTACATAGATACAAATATACTTGTTTGTAGAATACATTTTTTTTAACTAATTAATCAACGACAAAAAAACAGTAATTTCATAAGAAATAGTTTAATTTTGTTATTTGAAATTTTGAGTTTAAACACATCTTTATAAACTCCAGACAAGAGTCTTGCCCGTACGTCTTTACCATATGCATGTTAAGGCTTTCGCGGCAACTTCGTCGCGTGGCTACGTCACGACAGAGCAGCTGTCAGTGCAAAAATCTGGTTGATGTAAACATCCTTCTCTAATTTATTATTCTTGGTCAACGGCCGTTATATGACGATAGTAAAAGGCACAATTAATTTGGTTACATTACCATATTCTTCAGTTGTACCTACTTACATCTGAATTAGTATGGATAATATGCAGTCGTAGAAAATAGTGAATATATTGTCCAACAAGTGGTGGAAACTGAATTGTTCACATGATTGCAAAAAGATTTCCAACATTCTAAGAAATCTATATTGATTCCAAGAACCGTAATACCCCAACATTTGCCCTAACCCAAACTCCAGACAGACATGTGAATCTCTAAGGGGTTGCGTGTCTGGAGGGAGGGGCGGACACGTCGCGTCGCCATTTATATCCCCCATGAAAAACGCATTTTCTGCGACTGTCTGGAGGACCGTTTCCGAACCAAGCAGGCTAAAATAATTTATGCTCAAATCATTGTCTGTAAAGGAATATTTGTTATACCTAGTATTTTTTGTTGCACAAAGAGATGCACCATACCAGCATAGCTCATCATACGAGAATTTACAATTTTAAATTTACAATTTCTCTATATAAGGAGTAACGTTTGTCGTTACGTTCCTCTCTCTAGGTTTCGGATCAACAACTCTTGGGGTAGGTACGGTAAATTTCTCGAAAATATAAATTTCGAAACTAAAGTTTTCAACAAACTGAAATTTCATATGACATTATTTTCTAGTTTCAAAAATTTCAGAAAAAAAATCGAATGATACATACATATTAGGGTACTTTCGAAATTTCGAAAATACAAAATGTCAAATAAATAGTAACTATTGATGCTCAATTGTTTTTCTGACTTCATTTAACCTTACAGGGAGCGCGTGAAATATTTTGGAGATCTATATAGAGATATAGATATACATGGAAATTCAGGATATCTTGATAATAAAAAAAATTATAATATAAATACTCAATCGTTTAACACATAGAAATCAACAAAAAAAATAATAATAAACAACCGTAAAACGATGCTTGTTTTTAAACATGCAAAAAATAATGCATAAGCATCACTTGAACAGTCTAATACGCTAAACTGTAAGATGACAGTCTTTACACAGGGTCACTACATGTTCTAATCACAATTCGCGGCAATAATAACGTGTTTCTCGGTTCATTTTTGAACAGCACATTGAACATCTACTTACGTCCCCTTCCCCCTCGTTGATTTTTAGAAATATTAATTTGTGTATGCAGACGCAAATGTGGCTCGATAAGACCGAATGCCAGGTAAGCAAAAATGTACCCTTTTAAATTATATGCAATAAAATTGATGATTCCCACCACCTTCAAAACTCTATAGAAAATAACCATGAGCTACCACCTTGTGTGCAACATTACTAGTTGATCCACAATCTGTCAACAGTATATCAACCGCACCTTTTTTATATTAATCTATTTTATTTTCTGGCTTGTCTGTATCTCTATCATTGCCAGCTTATGCTAGAGGAAAAATAATAACGGTATATTTTTATTCCACTTGAGTATATGAAGATAACTGAACACCTGAACTCGATTTAAATTGCGATTTACCTAAGAGGCAATAAATATATTAATCAAGGATTCAGGTAAATAAAGTAATAACTGTTCTTCTATTGAGAAATTGCATTAGTCTGTGCGTTTTTTGGACCAGATGTTTTAACTAGAATTTCTTTACCTGCATCTTAGGTACCTTCTATAAATTATTCATTTGTTCACATTTCTTACAGTTTACCAGCATTATTGAAGTTATCATTTGTCGTAGCCGCAGTGTCGTAGCCGCAGTTTCACTTTGCTTGGGCATACAGTACATGGCCAAATAAAGTGAACGTGAAAACGAAAGTGGTGATTATGTCAAAAATACGATGTACTTCGTGGATTAAGCCGTATCCAGAACTTATTTTGGACGGCGATCATGTTTTTGCAAGCCTTGGCGGTTATAGATGTCCTATGTAAAAAAGATATACCAGTCGAAGATATGCAAACATTGGAAATTGAAACCGATGATGAAGAGATTGAGAGCCTAGAAGCCGACAACGGATTCGAACAAATCCAAGACAAAGATGATACTGTGATGTGCGTGTCGAATATCCGAAAAATAATCAGAGCCTTTCGAAAATCCCCAACAAAAAATGATGTGCTTCAAAGATATGTTAAAACTGAACATGTCAAAGAAATTAAGCTTATTTTGGATTGTAGGACAAAGTGGAGTAGTCTACTTATTATGTTCCAAAGATTCGTTCTTTTAGAAAATTGTATTAAGAAGGCAATGATAGACCTCAATATGACATTTCCATTGGACGCTGAATGCCAACTTATTGCAAATTTAGTGAAACTTCTAGAACCGGTAAAACTAACAGTAGATGCTTTATGTCATCGTGGTATGAATTTATATAAAGAAGATCTGGGTGAAGTTCAAAAAGTTCCAAACCCTTTATTCTCAAGTCTAGAAAACTCTCAGACTTCGAATTAAACAACGTAGAACAATTTTTCCAGTATTCTTTCGTATTTGCAAAGTCCTAATGAAAATGTAATAGATGATCTCTTCAAGATAACTAATAAAAAAAAACTATGATGCATAATATGATTAAATTTATAGAGAGGTTGAGGGTACAAACAGTGGCCATATTTCGGAAGATATCCAGCAAAAAGCCAGGACAGCAGGAAATGATGAAGATAATGACGATGAGGAAGCTAGTATTGCCCGATCCTAGAAGAGCAATAATACAAAAAGGCTCCAAGCCTTGAAGAAATGCTACATAAGGCCCTAAATGAGAGTATGGTGCGGCCAAAATCCTTAAACCAACGAAATTTAAATAAAACTCTTCATCGGGAGATGGATTTAATTGAGGTGAATCCCTTGAACAAAACTTACAAATGGTTTATGATTTTTAAATGACCATATACCAATCCAGTGTAGAAACGGAAAGGTGCTTTTCCACAGCTGAAAACTTTTGCACGAAAATCCGTTCTAGTTTAGCAGACGATACCCTGGACGAACTGATGTTATTACGTTATTTTTTTTAAATATTTTTTTGTGTTTTAATAAAATTTGTTTTTATTTCAAATTTTATAACTAGTTTAATTTAAATGTTTCGTTTTCTTATAATTAGACATGTAAAACGTTAAAAACATCTTGATTTTAATTTTAAATATTTTATACGTATAATCCCGGGATCAATCCCGGGAATCCGGATTTGAAAATATGCTCCGGGATTGGATGCCCTAATCGGCACCATGTTCTACACGTTTTTTCGCCCTTTTGTTTCTTTAACTTCTGCATTTGTTTCTGTCGTTTCCCTGACATCTACATCACTTGTGTCTTGTGATCTGCATTCTGAATCCGGAATATAATATTCACTCCAGAGATTGGTGCTTACCACTTAAGCATGGAACTTATCTTTGCGATGGGTTGTTTTTCATTTGAAGATTCAGCAATGGCGGCACTCTCGCAATTTGGCAAGCGATCCAGCTTTCGCTTTGTTTTGGGCGAACCCTAAGCCCACCAGAAGCGTGCTCAGAAATACCCACCCTGGGAGAAAGGTAATATTTGGTTCTCCCAAAATTCGTCCAGAAACCGAACGGGTAAAACTAATGACGTTATATATTTCCGTTCAGAAATGATAATGGAAATGGTCCAAGATGTTTCTAAATAACCCTACTAAATTACGCGGGTAATAATTGACTGACATAATATGCGGAATCGTTGGCAAAAGTTTTTTCCTGCTCGAAGAAATTCCAAATAGACCAACACATTAAGACACCCGTCTCACGCCTTCAAGTTTAACAAGATGAAGTCTAGTCCCATTGAGTCAACGCTGAAGCAGTCTTTTGAGACTTTGAAAAGCGAAAACCATGGCCAGTCAGTATTTACCTAAGATCTGTGTAAAAAGTTTTTGGCGGCTAATATTCCTTTAAACAAGCTGACAAACCAGCAAGTAAAGGCTTTTCTGCAAAAATATTCAAAATCTAATGCTCCAGATCAATCAACATTAAGAAAATATGTCGTTAAAAAGGTCTTTGGTACCGTGCTAGATGAAATAAAGAACGAAATTGGAGGTAACTATATGTTTGTGGCCGTTACATAGCTAATTTAATGATCGGAAAACTCACAGAAGTAGAACCTGGAAAAGCTTACCCCACACCTGTAAAAGACCTGCAAAAAACAAACAACCATACAGTTCCCATTTTATTCAAGAAAAATTAACATATTTTTTTGCCGAATTCAGTTCCGATAGATAAAATTCTTGTCCTGTTGTCCGTTGCTGCGCTATATATGATAAAGGCAGGGCAGAATTTAAAGATATTTTATAAAAGTCGAATTCATGTAATTTGCCTGGTTCACGGATTAAATAGGGTTGCAAAAATTATTAGAGCTTCTTTCCCGTTGGTCAATGACCTAATAGCAAATGTGAGAAAATATTCATAAATGGGACCTTTATGAATATTAAGAGTGCAATTTTACGAGACAAATTTAATTTCACAAGCTTCATTATTATTTTTGCAGAGAACCAACGTTAAAAAACAAAAAATCTCCAAGGCACAACAATATTTCTGATTTCCTGGAAAGATATTTTTCACGATCACAAGAAACGACAATCATAAACCCTTGTATTATGATCAAATCGCGGAAAAGTATATAGTACTTTGAAGCTCTAACATTTTTACAACTTTATATTTTTATACACTCCTATAATCGGGCTGTCTCGTAACTTCCAGACCAAAGGTAATACTCCCGGATCCCGGAAGCATCTTTCTCCCCATCCCGACATCCGCAAACCTGTGCGCTTTCCCCCCGTAGCTGCACGCGTGATGGCGGCCTTTCTCTCTTCTGGCTGTTGACCCGGCTAGACAGGGTTGGGGCGTATTTTGTCTGTTGCCTCTGCTGCATGCTGTGTACCGATGCCGTCTGTCTGCCACTTATGGCAATTTGAGGCTCATCCTTTGATAAATTGCCTACCTTAGTTTTTCATAGGTTATAGTCGTTTATAAAGAGCTGCGTAGTATAGTGACTTTGTACTTATGGTTTCATGCAACAAATCACTGACCACCTCAGCTTTGTGTATAACTGATTCATAACATAGATAGATGCCTGTAACATGAAGATTTATTGAAACAATTTTTAACCTCATCCTACAAAGGAATGATTCGCGACATTTTGTTTTCCGTTGACAATATTGAGACATGATTAAAAACCAATCTACTGAATTTCAACTCAAAATTCTTAATTTGAATTTTTTTTTCAATGTGGGAAGAAATTTTTTCCCAACAAACGATCGTGAAATAATAATGGTTAATACTACGGCTAAATGGCAACCATACAAGCATAACAATAATTCTTAGATTTAAAAAATTACATGCCATAATGTCCACCTTACTAGAAGATATGATCTT
>MU196357.1:781-13077 GCA_016904865.1 Pissodes strobi
CAAGACCGACAACGAAGGTAGAGAGGCTGAAGCATTCGCCATCAGCTGCGGGCTTACTCAAATTGTAGACGAACCAACTCGAATCTCAGAGAGGGGCGAATTCGCTGCCCTCCTGGATCTTTTTCTAACCACCAATCCTGACCAGTACACAGTTACAGTTGGTCCACCATTAGGTACTTCCGACCACAAACTTATTACAACGGTTTGTGAATTGCCACTCGTACAGAAGGATCCACCATTGCCTCGCAAAATCTGGCATTACAATTCTGCAAACTGGGACGATCTAAGGGAGTTCTATCTAGATTTTTCTTGACTCGACGTCTGCTTTGGCGCTGACGACCCGCCAGTCTGCTGCGAAAAGAGCACGCAAGTAATCTCCTCAGGAATGGAAGCATACATCCCAAATTCCATCAAGTTACCATCAAAAGGAAAGCCCTGGTTCGACAGAAGATGCGAAAGAGCTGTGGGTAGGAAACAGCAAGCCTACAAGTACTGGCAGCAAAATCAGACCGCCGAAAATCGCCATTATTTTGTCGAAGCGAGAAACGAATGCAAGCGTGTTATCGACGAAACTAAGGACAACCACAATCAAAGAATCAGGAATAAACTTTTGACAGACGAACGTGGCATCACGGCGACTACAGCCAAGGAAAAAGCAAATATGCTCGCCAAAATGTTTTCTTCGCACTCTACCTTAGACGTCCCCCAAGGCAAGACTCTCCCCACCATATCGAACATCAACACTACCATGGCAGAAGTCAAATTTCATCACCGTGTTATTCGTAAAATCCTTAAAAATCTAGATACGCAAAAGGCATCAGGACCGGACGGAATATCTGCCATCGTGTTAAAGAACTGCGCCAACGAACTAACACCCGTTTTTTTCCAGGCTTTTTTCTCTGTCTTACGGAAAACGGATATACCCATCTTCTTGGAAAGTCGCTCGAGTGCAACCTGTTCCAAAAAAAGGCAAGAAAACCACGCCCTCAAACTATCGTCCAATTGCCTTGCTTCCAATAATCTCCAAAGTCATGGAACGTGTAGTCAATCAGCAACTACTCAAGTACCTCGAGAACAACAAAATAATCAGCGATAATCAATACGGCTTTCGCAAAGAGAGATCGACAGGCGATATATTGGCCTATGTCACTCATATATGGAGTAGAGCAATTGAGAACTACGGAGAGTCTCGAGCGATTGCGTTGGATATTTCAAAGGCATTCGACAGAGTTTGGCATGACGGACTGCTCAACAAACTACCGTCCTTCGGACTGCCAGCCTCTCTCTGCAGCTGGCTTGCCAGTTTCCTTAAGAGCCGATCTCTGCACGTTGCAGTCGATGGACACATCTCGGACACATTCACCATCAACGCGGGCGTGCCTCAGGGTGCAATACTTTCACCAACTCTGTTCCTCATCTATATTAATGACCTGCTGACCGAAAGAAATAATCCTGTTTACAGTTTTGCAGATGACAGTACCCTTGTCTCCCACTTTAGATCAGAAAAACCCTTACCAGCGACTGAGACTCATCACCGCAGACAGGAGCAGATTACAGCAATTAATCAAGACCTGGAGAAAGTTCAAACTTGAGGCGACCGAAATTTGGTCCAGTTCAATGCAGCAAAGACCCAAGCAGCCACGTTTACCAAGAGGGCCAATACAGCGGGCCCCGACATCATTATGGCAGGGTCGACCATTCCTTCATCCTCGTCAATCGGACTGCTGGGTATCTCGGTCAACAGCAATATGTCCTGGCATGACCACGTTGCTAACATCGCAAAATCAGCCTCCCAGAAGCTTGGTGCGCTATTTCGCAACAAAAAACTCTATACACCGCAGCAGTTGCTCTTGCTTGCTCTACAAAGCGCAAATAAGACCGTGCTTAGAATATTGCTCACATATCTGGGGTGCCGCACCAAAGCACACCTTAAAGCTGCTGGATTCCATTCAGAAGAGAGCTGTGCGTCTCGTCGGCGACCCGGAGTTGACCCGGAATCTAGATAGTCTGGAACACCGCAGACATGTAGCCGAGATATCTCTGTTTTACAGATACTTTCACGGCAGATGTTCCCAGGATTTGGTCCGCCTGATCCCGCCCCTGGCAGCTCCTGTCAGACAGTCACGACAGACGGCAAGAGCGCACTAGTTCGTCGTACAACTGGAAACACCTAGAACATCGCTTTACAAGAACTCCTTTGTCTGGCGCACTGCATCACTGTGGAACTCACTCCCAGGACATCTGTTTCCCACTAATTACAACTTACAAATATTCAAGAGCCGTGTCAATCAACATCTTCGCACACATACCGCTCGTCGAGCGCCATAGGGTCTCCCTTTAGTGTGTGTGCCACTGCCATAAAAAAAAATGTGTCTGACGAAGAGGCGTTTGCAGGTCCAGTTGCCACTAAGAGATAGAAACGACCGTTTAATTAAGTAGCATTTTCGCTTGAATATAATTCTATAGCACTCAGATCGCTTGACAACGTATGACATTATACAAATATCTAAATATCTTTAAAAATATGTAGTACACACATATTCAAATTCAAATGATTTCTTATTAGTCAGTAAGTTATAAAAATATACAATTCTACATTAACATCTTCAACCATATTACTGGCAAATAAGAACAGTACTGCGACTAAAAATACGATACATAGATCACATGTGTCCATGTGACTATGTGGTGCAGCTGTAAAAAAAAGTAAAAATAAGAATAGTAAACTTAATACGATTTAATTCCTTATGGTGTTAAATGACATTAAGGATCGTCAAGACAAGAAATCTTGTCTTGGCAAGCAATTTCTTGTCTTGTCTTGAAATATTTTCAAGAAATAATAAAAATCTTGTCTTGACCATTTCTTGAGAGTTGGCGTCTTTTGACCCAACAAATCCTGATAACTTGACAAACGGGGAACCCCAGTTTAAAAGTAGCGGTAAGATTGGCTGACGTGATATTTATGCTTTATGCGTAGAATCCGAAAAGCTTCAGGTGGCCAGGGCCAGAGGAGCATTATTATTTAGCAGTTCGTTGCTTTATATGCGTTGTGTACGTAGCCAAATTTACGCCACTGCACCAGACCCGCTTTGCAAAGATCGTTTTGATTCTAATATCTTAGGCCATAACATATCCAAAACTGATAAAAAATCCTCTGGAAATAAAAAGTCATTAAGCATTAAAAAATTATCCAATTTAATTTGGCCCACAAGACATTTACCAAAATTAAAATATCAATTTCAATTTTGTTTGTATATGCCTGTTTTTTTAATGGTCAATATTCCGAAACCTTTCCAATTTTTTTTTTGCATATTTTTACATCTTCATTTCATTCGGTCGATTTTTGCAACGACCTGATACATTGGTTTAAAAAAAATACCCCCTTTTCTGTGCGCCATTGAAATAGACCCGCTTTGCAATGTACTTTTTGATCCCAATACCTTAAGCCACAACATATCCAAAAATGATAAAAAAAAACCTTTGAAAATAAATCACTACACACAGCGTCAAAAGTCTTGGACCCTCAACTACTTTTCTCATAAGACACGATACAAGCATGTCTGCCTGAAAACATTAATATCTACTTTAATAAATAGTCAAACAAAGTGATTCAAAAAAAAAAAATGCTAATATAAGATGAAGCTACAAATGTATTACAAAGTGAATCTACTGCCGTAACCAGTGGACTGACTATATGCAGAGTCTTGAGAGTTTTTTTGAGAGTTTTTAGATAAACATAAATATTTGACTCTCCCCGTATGAAACAGAAACTAAAGTTTGGCTAAGGTCTTAGGGTGGATAACTTTGCCAATGAATTGTCTATAAAGTATGTTAAGATACAATTCTAATTTGTTAAGATATAATTCGAATTGTCTTATTTGTTATATTATTTATTAGTTTATTTACAATATCAATTGTTTTACTACTATAATTCAAATAAAAAGCTAATTTTTTACTATAAACTATAAATGCACTTTTCTTTTTAATAATCACTTTAATTTACTAAAAATATAAACTGAAAGATAGCTCAGGGTGTATAGGTTCGGAGCATGCTAGTTAAAATTTATTTCCGAGTGCAGTTGTTGAGAAAAGGTTGCAAAATAAAAGATTAGAAATTTAAAAAAAAAAACAATTATTCTATTTCCTTCTGACAAAAATAAGGGTTGAAACTTAAGATTGTATTGAACTTTCTTGGTGATAACTGCCCTGTAATCACCTTATGTTTCCTCCGAACTTCCTGGGGAGTGTTACTGAAACTTGCTGCAGTGCCTAGGATCTGTCCTGTGACGTCACTGGAAGCTGTCCTGGTAAGGCGAGTGCGTGTGGATTCAGTAACATGAAAAAAAAAACAGTACAAAGCAGTTAAAGAGTTCACCAAGAATATTGTTACAACTCTGTTTCAATTTGGCGGAGAGCGTCGCTTGTCTTAGCTTTGGTTTTTAATATAGAAATTGGCAAGAGATAGCTAGAAATAATTCTTCTCAATTAACAATGCTGAAAAAACCAAAACACGCTGAAGGAAAAACTATAATATTTAATTAAATATGCCTCCGCCAATTTGCACAGAACTGTTTAGATTGTAGACAATAATTATGGTTTTAAATTAAACAGTGACTGGATTAAAAATAATAAATAAAATAAATAGCTGTTTAAGCTGAGAAAGATTGTGATGAATAATATTTCAATAAAAAAAACAATTACAGTAATCAGGTAAGAAAGCTACTTTCTAACTCAAAAATCAGTTTAATTCAAAAACAAAGGTAACAACAAATTTAAATAGAAATAGAGAAATAAAACAAACAAACAATTATGATCTTGTACCCACCATGGTCGAGATGGGCTTGAGAAGGTGGTCTTTAAATAAGGAATGACGATAAAATGCTTATATAGGCCGAACAATAACTAACTAAGCTTAACTCTGATTCCCCATATAACTCATAACACCCGATAACGATACCAGAGAAAATTAGACTGAGTCTCCCACACTATAGACAGTTTTGGTTATTAACTTCTAAAAATGCTGCCTCTAACTAGAACCTAAATAATGTGAACCCTATAGGTCACTTTGATCGATTCTTTAGTTGGGTTGCTAAACTAAATCCGAAATTCAATAAACCTGCTCTTGTAGGATCAAGTCCCTTTTTTTCTCTTATCCAAGAACCTTAAGCTCCAAAAACCCACTATCACACATGCCCTACAGGCAAAAACATACCCACGGCAAAAGACAACGTGGTATGTGAAACTGTAGTAGATAGATATCAGATATTCACGAGCTTATTTAACATACCCACGGCAAAAGACAGCGTGGTATGTGAAACGATAGTAGGCAGATATCAGAGATTCACCAGCTTAGCAGTTTTATTCTGGCCCAAAGTTTACGATATAGAAAACTTGAAATAAAAATCAGATAACGCAAGAAAATAAAGAAAATGTCAAGCCTACCTTCTCAACCTCTCACACTGGTCGTCGGTACAAGATAGATCTAAAATTCCTGTCCTACCTTTCCATCAGAATCACATCTCAAAAAAAATTGCACAGACGCGCAGTCATCACAAATGTTTCACCTTTTTCCATCGTACGAAGCGACCGATCTTTAAGCATAAAATATGAACTGCATATTTGAAATTATTTAACAATTTTAAATAATATATTCTACTGCATTTATGTAAATTCAACCATAATATTAACTTTCATTTTACATTAACTAAATAATTATCGACTGATATATTTAAAAGACAAAAATTATTTTTAAATGAACTTGATGGGCAACATAAGAATTCATTATTTATTAATATTTTCATACCATTTAATATTTAATGCGGAATTTTCCACACTGTTGCTACCAGGTCGGTTCAGATAGTAATTTAAAATAGGTTGAAGATGACAAGTTATTATTTCAAACCAAAAATAAATACAAGCGAACTCGGAACAACCTGATGTTACGGAATTGTTAAAATTACTGTGACAAGTAATACCAAAAATTTAAGTCAAAATTGAAGATTTTTTTATACCGAATGAATTCAAAATTTAGGATTTCTCTGAAAATTCTTAACACTCTGTACCTACATAATCCACTGGTTACAACAGCAGTACATTAATTTTGTAATCCTTTTGAAGTTTCTTTTTTGTCATTTTATTTTTTGAATCACTTTGTGTGCCTATTTAATAAACTAGATATGCGTGTTTTCAGGCGAACATGTTTGCATTGCCTCTTATGAGAAAAGTACTTGGGGGGTCCAAGAATTTCGAAGTGGTGTGTATTAAGCATTAAGAAAGGTTCCAATTTAACTTGGCCCATAGTCTATATGTCAACTTTGGACATCCGGCAAAGTGCTTGGTATTATAAAAAAATGTTTGCATAATATATTTTTTTTATTCATCTGTTAAAAATGTTGCATTGCTTTGTTTTTTTTTTTCAATAAAATAGCAAACAAATGAGTTTTTTTTTATAATTCTAGGTTTACAAGAAATTTCAAGATTTTCTTGATTTCTTTCCAAGAAATCTTGATCTTAAGAAGTAATTTCTTGTCTTGTCTTGAAAAACAAGGATCATTTCTTGTCTTGATCTTGTCTTCAAATCAGTCTAGTAACGCAATCATACCATGAAATATATTACCAGAAGCATCGTCTTTACGATGTTTAAGATAGTAACTATGTGGTAATATTATCTAACACCATAGTAATCAGAACTTAACAAAATAGGTTAATTTAAGAAAGGTCTGGGTTTGCATTTGTAGACCTCCTTCCTTGGGATTCTCTTTTCGTAGCCAAGTGGCTATAGGCAGTAATATTTCAAACGATCGTGCGGATAAATGGGCTATGAAACTGCTTTACAGTATCATCATCCTCTAGGATGTGCGATCATATTATCTTTTCACGATGGATAAGTTTTAGTAAAGGCCATCCTGTTTACTCAATTTTAATAAAACATAGTGTGAAATCCTCCTAGATCTCCGATAGACATGTACGCATCAGGTATCTAATAAAGGTTTAAACCAAACTGAAACCATTATCAATCAAGGACTTTAAGTCCGGCTTTAAGTCCACCGAAGAGTATTTAACTAGGGCTCTCATTACTGCAAACTTATGTGCAAATTAATTTAAATAAGGATTTAATTAGCGAATTCCATCTATCAGCAGCCCCACACACTAACCAGATGGTCAAGTTCAACATTTGTTTTTCCCTTTCTTTTGCTTAAATCTTTTTACCAAAAATTGAAGGTATAGTACTTAAAAGTCTAAAGCGTCTGAGATTTCGTTACAATAAAATTAACTTTAAACAAAGCAAAAAGACGTATTATACAATTCCCTTCTAGGCATGCCCCGGTGCACTCAAAATGTCTCCGGCAATTTCTTTATGAAATTTTATCGACAGAAAATGGCGATAAAGAAGCAAGCGTATAGAATAAGGCGCACTATGTGTTATAGCCTGTAAAATGGGGTGACGTGTCGGGTGTCGAGAATAAATATAGACATTCTGACATTTTCATTTCCAACGTCTAGATGCCTTTTCTTTATTACATTGCATTGTTCCATTTGGGTGGAGGAAATAAGTTTCAAGATTGTAACAATAGGAACTCTGGATTCGCAAATAATAATATTTACCTTGCTTGGATAGGAACTTTAGCTCAGCGAATAATAATATTTACCTTGCTTTACCCCACACCATACCTATATGGTATCAAGGGTGAAGTAAAGTTAATTAACATTTTTATTTGTGCAACAAAACTAAATTATAGGATCATTTTAAAGCCTTAAACATTTATTCTGCTGTGCAACAAGGCTCTTTATTTAAGCGAGCGTTTCTATTTCCCCAGGGCAAGTGGATCTGTAAACACCCCCTCGCTAGACACGTAAACTCCAAGTTGTAACATGCACGAAGCTAATGCCTAAAGCCATAAAAATAATAACTTTTTAAAAAGTTTCCGAATAAATTTTAATTCTTGGTACCCGGGACACGTGCGCTCGGATCCGCGTCTCTCGAGAACGAGCATCTGTTTTTAATTACTAAATAAATGCGACTGGAAGTTGTCCGGAAGTTTTCTGTAGATGCGGATAGTCTGGCTGATTTTTTCTTGTAGAAATGTACAAATAAGTCTTTAAGATAAATTGAAAATTTAAAATGGTTGTGAAGTTTGCAGCAGTCTCCTTAAAGTTTTAAGTTTCGGAATGAGGCTTTAATTTGTTAATTTTATTTTCCAATACGCATAATATTTTATTTAGCTTTACATCTGTCTCTGCGCTTGTTTGGCACTCCGATGGGTTTTTTTTCCTACAAATTAGAAACGCCATATAAATCAACATATTCGTAATGTTCGAAACCCTGTCAGGGGACGGTGAATTTTAAACGTAGAACAGCAGATTTGATTGACATGAGAGAACATGAAAGAGAAAATAATGAATATAAATGTATTTTAGTTGTAATTAATTAGATGGACGTACCCGCTGAAACCAAAAATTGCTAAAGAAGTCAAGGTTCTTGAAAATGTAGTCAGAGTTCAAACACCATTCCACCGTTGTACCGATTCTGAGGGTGAATTTACAGGGATGGAAGTACAAAATTTGATGGAAAATTTAATGTTAATCATTATGTTGCCTATAGTGAGAAAAAGGCTTCTATGGTTGAACGTATTAATAGGACTCTTAAAGGAATGATGTAGAGGGAATTTAATATTCAAGGGTCCTACATGCGGTTTAATAGTGTTGGAGAAAATTTTGAACATTTATAACAATACAAAACATAGAACAACTTGTTTTAAACCTTCAGAAATAACAAAAAAAAAACATGAACAATTTTTATTGAGCACAATTAATAATTAAATCAAGAAAACATCCAAACCATAATATAATGTTGATCACGTATACGTATTTCCAAATTTAGAGGAGTATTTGACAAGCAATATAGACCAAACTGGTCTACTGAAATATTACAATTAAAAAGGTGTATCTTTCAAGATGCAGATCATCAAGATATCAAAGAGGTTAAATATCCATTTATCTAGTTGAAAAAGTATTAAGACAAAAAGGTAACAAATTTTTTTGAGAATAGGCACAATAGTTGAATTGACAAAAGCAATGTTGAGTGAATGTATGTTTGTAAATATTAGTCTAGGTGCATTTTTGTATTTACTTCAATAGCAAAATCATAGACTTTGGTATTCCTACCATATACATAGTTAACCAGACAATTATTGCAGTATTTTTCACTATAAATGATACATATAAATTCACACTGATTGTTTTGGTTTTTATCACTCATTGTTTTTGTTCTTTATTATTTTGTTGATAATTCGTTTGAGTGTATTATTTCTTAATATTTTTCCTACACATGTGATACACTTATAACAAGGTGTATCACCCTTCCACCATGCATTAATTTCTCCACTTTTGTAGCATTTCTTTTCTAACTAATAAGTCATTTTTAGAACTGAAAACATATAAAACAGAAAAAAAGCATTGCGAAACCTATCAAACTATAAAGAATGCGTAAACAATAACAAAATCATAAATTCAAGTCAGAAAAATATTTTTTTCTGGTCAAAAATGTTTGAGTTCGTAATGCTCCATGGCGAGCTATTTTGGACAAAAATTTGATAATTCATCGTGTACAATTCAGCGAAATTCAGCTGATAAAACATTTTAGAGATGTATCCTGTAATTCTGTTTTAAGCCGATTGTGAATTAGTAAAAAATCATTTTATTTTCGCTCCAAGTCACACAGGAGCTTCTAGAGAAACTTCGAGTGTTAAACCGCAATGATGGTGACGCATGACCTTGTTTGGCTTAGATCGTATTTGGTATAGTTTGCACCATTTGCATTGCATATGGAGGTGGAAAGCCACGGGATGACTACCACAGTAAAGATTCGAAAGGATATCCCAAGAAAAATCATCATCACAAATGTCTCAAAAGAGGATAACAATTACTGATCCTGGAGATCGGAGACCAAGATCCGACAGAAGAAGAAATAGAACAGAAAACTGTAGGGCCTCTTCGGTCGTTAGCATGCGAAACTCCTACGCAGATCAAAACAAAAAGATGATTAACATCAGAAGAAACTCGAACATCAAAATAGGCTTATGGAACGTGCGAAGCTTCTATAAATCAAGAAAAATAAACAATGTTGTGCAAGAAATGGACAGAATGAATGTGGATATCTTAGGAATTAGTGACACACGATGGCCAAACTGTGGAGAATACCCCAGAATACCCCACAACCTACAGTACAATATACTTTTCAGGTAACAATGACAATCACCACATGTATGGAGTCGCAATTTTGGTGTCCAAGAAGATAAACAAATCGGCAATAAACTTTATCTCTGTATCCGATCGAATAATAATACTTAAACTCCAAACCAACAACTACAAAATTAACATCATTCAAATATATGCCCCGATAGCAGATAAATCAGACGAATTGATAGATGAATTCTATGAAGAGCTTGGCAATATTTTGCAGGCGATGAAACCCAGAGATATCACTTTGGTGTTAGGTGACTTTAATGCTAAAATCTGTAACAGTTTGATTTTGCCAATTTTAAAATTTCATTTATATGCCGCATTTAGGGAAAAAAATATGCTGTATTTTGCACTCATCGGTTTATTAATTCTGAATTTAATAATTCGCTTGAAATTGCCTCTTTTCTCAATGTAAAATTACCTATATTTTAAGCATAGATTAGCTATATATTCGTATTAGCTTTTAGAATCCATGGTGATTATCTATTTCAGTTGATAAGCGATGTATGTACCTTATTATTAAGTTAACTTGGCTTGATTTGCATTATATTATCGTAAACAGCCAGCGAATCGATTTATATTTTTAAAGAATTCAGTTAGCCTGCAAATACGTTGCATTTGACTTATTGAACCATAATTTAATTTCAGTTTGAATATTCTATTACCTTTTGAGAACCCTAGGTTGATGTTCCGGAGATCGTTTTTGGACCTCTGCTTTAAATATATTTCTCGTTCGGTACAGCGGACCAGTTTTTTGTAAGGTTTTTGCGAAATAATAGGAATGGGCTAGGTATCGCGCGTTTTTCATTCTCGGTTTAGATTTTTGAAGGTTTATTATTTCTGTCAGAGCATTTCCTAGCCTTTCTGGAAGAATGTAATTTTAGCTCACTACTCGTGGCTTCCGCCGTCATTTATCACAAGGGACAAGGGAAGCATTATACGCTTTAAATATACTCGCACAACGATGCATGGACGTAAATCAAGATCAGTACATATGCTTCATAGATTACAACAAGGCTTTCGACAGGGTAAAACACGACCATCCCATCACACTTTTAAAATCAAAAAAAATTGTCAGAAAAGACATCAGAATTGCTAATTTATATTACAATCAAAAAGCAATGTTAAAGGTGAAAGGACATACCACAGAACAAATGAAAATAGAAAAGGGAGTCAGGCAAGAGTGTTCTGTCACCGGCAGTATTCAACCTTTATTCGGAGGAAATCATGAAAACTGCATTAAGCAAGGAAACAAGGGGAGTTAACATAAACGGAATACCCATTAATAACTTGAGGTATGCTGATGATACAGTACTGATAGCAAGCACTCTCCAAGATTTACAAATACTAGTGAACAAAGTAAATGAAGAAAGCAAAGAATATGGACTGACAATGAACGTGAAAAAAACTAAATTCATGTTGATTAGCAAAAGAACAAACAATGTCGGACAAACCTACATACACAACCAACCAGTACAACAGGTAGAAAAATACAAATACCTCGGTACCATTATCAACAAAGACAAAGACTGCTCCCAGGAAATAAGAATTAGAATAGAAAAGGCAAGATCAGCGTTTATGAAAATGACAAAAATATTCTGCACAAGAGATATCAGTTTGGCCTTGAAAATCAGAATGCTGAGATGCTATGTGCTGTCTGTGCTGCTTTATGGCATGGAGGCATGATGGATCCTGAAAGCTGGATAGAAAGAATAACAAACATTGAAGTGCTAAGACAGATGAACAAACAAAAAGAAATAATTCTGACAATTAAAAAACGAAAATTACAGTATCTGGGAGATTTTATGAGGGGGTCAAAATACAGCTTGTTACAACTGATAATACAGGGGAAGAAGAAGTGTCGGAAGAAGACGCCACTCGTGGTTGAAGAATCTGCGTGACTGGTACGGATGCACAAAAAAATCAGTTGTTTAGATCTGCTGTTTCAAGAATACGCATAGCATTGATGATTGGCAACCTTCGCAACGAAGACGGCACCTGAAGAATAGAAGCACCATTTATACCAACGCCATAAACAGGTATCAACCAACCGA
>JAEQML010077034.1:0-13077 GCA_016904865.1 Pissodes strobi
AAACCTCGTCAAGTGTTGGACTTTTCTAAATTATATATAGAGAAAAAAAAATAGAAACCTTAATTTCTTATCCCTTGAAGTTGGATTTTCACATTTTCCCAGAAAAGTTTGTTTTCCCGAAATTTTCCAAACAGAGAAGCATTCAGAGATTTTCTTTTTAAAATTCCCTATTGTACTGTGTGTCGTATCAGACTCTTTCGGCGCTAGAGCGACTCAAAAAACCTCTGTTTCAAAAATATACCGGTCCATAAAAATAGTCGTCATATTTCTATTCTCGTCAATTTCAATAAGGTTTAGAAAACCGTCGATGGGAAAGTGTTCAGAAAATTTCATTAAAATTACTTATTTTTTGAGCAGTTATAGAGTATTGCAACAATTTTTTTAAAAATTGTGACGTAATAACTCGCAAACGGAAAATCGTTTCGCCAAAAACACATGCCTTTCAGCAGCTCCCAAGTGTTGCCCAAAAATGTGTCACATCCCACATTTCCACTGCAAGCCGTTTTCGAGAAATTATTTTGTATGTAAGATTTTGATACAACATACGTAAGAAATTTTACTTCAAAAAGTTTCGGTAGAGCATTCATTCAAGAAAGTTACCCCATTAGCCTGAATGCGTATACAAATATTTCCCGTGGCATGAACTGTATTAAATCTTATTCGCACCAGCAAGCAAATATAACTGCTGAAACCGGCTTAAAGATAAAGCAATATATATCATCTTGATCCGCAATGGAGTCATCTTTTTCCCGTTTCTTTGCTATGCAAAGTGATCCCCGGGCAGGACACGACACATCAGCTGAATCCCGCGACTCCCAAATGTCCCCCGGGATATTATATTGCCTTGTACGCTTTCGCATATAGATCTGACGATATACTTTCAGCCGGTTTATTTTTCCACGAATATTTCTTGTTTAAACTTTCGTGTCCGAAAGTATCCCTAGTAGCCCCGTGAACTTGGTGTGTAAGCTGAGGTTGTCAGTCAGCAATAGCTCTGAAGATAATACTTACGGTACTTAGCCATAATCCTATCTCACTTAATTAACCAAATAAGTTATATAATTAAAGTAGAGAGGCACCGATGTTTACTTCTTAAGGGCTCGGCTACGATATAAGTGGCGAGCGGCAAGCGCCTGAGGCAAAGCTTTTCAGCAATGAGCGATACTAACTGGCTAGGATGGCTGCGGCAACTTGAGCAACTTTTTAGTTTCAGTGAGATCATTCTTTATCATGGCGTCTCCGAATAATGTTGGGAAGCTTTTACTTCTTGCCAAAAATTCAGAATCGAGTACGTAGATTTGTTACAAAGAGAAAATATGGAGTATATCCAATAAATAGAGAGCGTCTGTGGTATGGTGAATACCATCATTTATTTTCAAAATTGAAGGAAGACTCAGCAAGTTTTTTTGTTTTGCCAGAATGCCTCTAGCAACATTCGAGTATATTTTAAGTAGAATAAATCATCGTTAGGAGAAAAAGAGAGTCTGCTTACAACAGCAGGTTAGACCCGAAGAACGATTGGTTATATGTTTAAGGTAAGTATATTGATTTTTTTCTGTTTCTTGTGCAACTTCACTTTATTTCAATGTTGTGCAAATAAAACTTTTATTTGTAAAAAAGCTAGTTTCTACATAAGAAAATATTAACGGCAACCTTAAAAATATACTTCGTATTTTTAAAAAAAGCGAGAATATGCATTCCAGAGCCCATATTGGGCAAGAAGCAATTGGTAGTATCATAATTATTACCTAAATGATATGAATTTGTGCTGAAAGGCGGTTGAGGAGGAGTTGCCAGAGGTAAAAGAGTTTCATGTTGTTGATCATGATTATTTCTTAAAATATATGAGTTTGGGCTAAAAGGCGGTTGAGGAAGACTTGCCACATGTGAAACAGCTTTATGTTGTCGATGGATAGTATCTGAATGCCTTCTTTCCCTATTTTGCATCGCAATTGTAGCTTTTGCAACGTGTCAAGTTCTTCATTGTATGGCAATAGACTAATAAGAAAATGATAATCAGGCCCTTTTCCTTGTGTTTCTTGTTGCATTGACATGATTGCTTCAATCTTCTTTTCTTCCAGCTTAATCAGTCTATCTTCTTTGTCATTAGTTTTAAAATGTTTCCTTTTATTTCTCACACGTGATATATTTTCTCGGGACGGCGTTGTGCTCCTTGAGATTGAAGACACGGTACGCTCAGTCTGTTGTAAAAAAGACCCCTCATTGTTATAGTTCTCACTTTCCAGAATTTCTGGCGAGTCATGTGCGTTGTCTACTGTAAGGTTTCCAAACGTCTGTCCTGGTGAAATAATAACTTTAATAAACATCTTTGATTGAAAGAATTTCTATTTAGGAATATCATTACTTGATGGAGGGGCTTCAGATCCAGAAGGTACATAAGGTATTTTGGCTAGTAATTTTCTTAATTTATCTTTTAAATTTTTCCATTTTGTTTTAGCTTCTGCCACTGAAAAAAAATAGAAAATAGGTAAAATTATTGCTAAACAGAATGATTTTTAATTTGCCACGGTTGACAATCTCATAATGCACAACAAAATACAATGTTGCGGTTAGTTTGGCGGACAAACAAAAACCTTCCAACCTGATCCATCGCATCTAAAATGAAAAAGTGGGAAACGCTTTGACAATTTTTAAAAGGCACAATTCATAACAAAATTATTGATACTACTGGGTAGACCAAACATGCTTTACAGAAGTCAACGTTTTTTTAATTAAATCTACTACTCCGAGATTTTGTCCACGGCTTGATTCTAAATTCGAAAACTAAGGCTATAAAGATTTCATTGTTCTACCTTGTATAATAAATTATGTTAGGTTATAAACATTTTTAAAGTATTTATTCGTAAAAATTACAGCCACTTTATTTCTTCAGGTTTCTGGCCACCGGGACATCATTTAGACACCTGGCTTTTGAATTCAGATTGAGACGAATCACTGTCAGCTAAATTATCTTTGAGACTTGCAATGCTTTATGGGTTGAATTTCAGCTAGATGTTTTACCTACACCAACTGAAGAACATTTAAGAACTGTTTCAAAGAGGTTTTATATGCTCTGGAATTTTCCAAACTGCTTCGGTTCCATTGACGGCAAACACTGCCAACTAAGATGTCCTCCAAACAGTGGTTCAAGCTATTTTAATCATCTAAAATATTTTTCAACTGTTCTCCTAGCTGTTGTTGATGCAGATAATAGTTATTTATGCAACAAGTGTGTGAAGTGAATCTTTTTTTATGAATGGGAATATTGTCGCATGAGCCGTAGGCGAATGCGACAATTCCATGAATAAAAAAAGGGTACTTTACACATGAGTAGCATACAAAATTTTTTCTACTATCGAAAAATATATCAAAAAATTAAAATAATATTATATTACTTTACGCACTGTCCTAAACGTCAACAAATATGTCAGTAAACGTCAAAAAATATGTCAGCTTTACTTTACGCACTAGTGCGTAAAATAACTTACTTTACGCACTGCACATTAAAAAGGCCTATTTTACGAATCTTAGAGAGTGTGTAAAGTGAGTATTTTACGCACGGTAGTAGAAAAAAGATTTATGGTAATTGAGGTAGGTTCTCGAGGAAAACAAAGTGATGGTGGTATATTTGTTGCCTCTGAGCTATTCAGAAGATTGGAGCGAAATGGATTTAATGTACCACCTATGAAAAATCGTCCTAACATAAATGTACAAGTACCTCACGTTTTGGAAGGGGATGAAGCATTTCCTAAATTTAAATTGGTTTTTGAGAATAACCAATATTACGTTAGTGAATCCAGCGGCTAAGGTTTACTAAAATGTAACACGTGACATGTTTTAAAACCAATTTCAGGTAATTCTGATGAAAAATATAGTTTTTGTATAAATATGAATATTTTCTCACTTATCTTTATACAACTATAATATCAACACTCACATCTTCCTTATTTGAAGTTAGAATGTGTCACTTTTCTGCGCAAATGAGGAAAAATGGTATGCCTCCTTAGAAGGGAGGGGCTAAAATGTTTTGTCTTCAAACGTCAGTAAATCCGTCATTACTCGACTGTGTAGGCGGCCGTGAAGTTTCATTTTTCCTCCTCCGGAGCTTTATTTTTCACTTCTCCGCCGGCGGAGGTAAAAGTTTTACCATAGCAACATAGATCCAAACAAACAACAAAGCAAGCGTCAACAACTCAAGAATTATTAAACTAAAATTTGAATTTATCACTCAATTTGTGCACTGCATTTCTAAAAATCACTAATTTAGGAACAAATTGGTTATTATTTAATCGAACTTACTCAATAACTGCTTATCAATACGGAATTAAAACGCAATCGGAGACACAATTTTAAAAAAATAATTATTGTTCACAGTGTCCACTGACAGCTTTATGTTACATTATTATAGCAACGACCTGTGCCTATCCACCGACACCGGTCTAAGCCGCCTTGCAAACCAACTTATCTTTGAAAATAATAATTATTATTATTACTATTAAAAAGAGATATTTTTGCATTACTTTGTCGACATTTGAAGAAAAAACAGCATATTTTATGTGGAGCAAAAGTTACTTTTCATGGCTTGCTCTCTATTACCAGCCTTAAACACGAGCGCGCCATGAAAAGTATCACTTTTCCTCCATATAAAATAATATACTATTGTTATATTCTAATATTAACTGAAATAATCGATTAATCCATATAAATGATTATTTCGATTACTCGTTTTTTAAAAAAATATATAATAATATATACAAATAATCGACTATTAACTGATTAATCGATTATTATTCAATCAACCGAGTATTTTCCCCACCCCTAATCAGTACATCGAGTGAACCTTTTAAAGAATTCCAAAATTGATATTAAACTTATTTACATTCTTTTTTATTTAGAACCAAAAAAAACACACAAAAACCCAATATAAGTGCTGACAATGACAAATTTAAAAAACATTACAAGACGATAGTGAGAAAGTTAATCCGAATCTAACTGGCAATAAACCATCTTGCCGCTCTATCAGAAATAAATGGGTCAAAATTAAATGCGCTTTAAAGAAGAATAAAATAGCTTTAAAAAGAAATAAACAAACATTAAAACATTGCTTCAAGCTTTAATTAAAAGTGATGTACAAAAATTAATATATGCCACTTTTGATAAACAAAATGCACTTTGAGAAAATAACATTAACTCTATAAAAAAAACTGCTACAACATGAAAATAATAGCAATGACTTATTGTAATAATTTTTGACTTAAAAGAAAATGAATCCACTTTAAAACATTTTAATACGGTCTTTAAATAGAGCTTGCACGAAAAAATTATAGATTTCACTATGACGAATACCGTCGAATGTGAGCGAAAAACCCAAACTACAGTTTATACCGTAACTGAATCAGTTACACAACTATGAGCCGGCACCTTTAGGGCAAGAACAGACGGGCCACTATGAGGTGACACCGAGTGGTGCCACCGTCACACGAATCGCTGGTAATTCCCTGCCGGTCGCAGAAATCACGAGCGTCAATAGGGGCAAATTTTGGATGCAAATCCTTGCATGCGCAATGGCGAAACAAGAATAATATGTATTGTTACTGCTTTGCATGGCTCTCCGCTCGCTATGGGGGGGGGGGATTCAGCAAGAGCTAACCCAAGGCTAAAGCAAAATTAAGAAAAATAAGTAAATTGATAAAAAACAAACATAACCTTAAAAAAAGGTAAACAAAACATCTGTTGCAACCGACAGGCATGAAACCAGCAGCGCAGAAATGACAGGCAAACACTATTTCTACTATAAACACCACCGATGCATTGAAGGAGTTTCGCTAGATCGTAAAGCCATGGATAATCCCGATATTTCGGTCATATTACGCATGCATGGTAACGCATCGAAAATTTGTCCCCTATCGCTAGACGCTTTTTTAGAAAACCTCGAAGGTCTGCTTTAAACATATTTTATTTTCAGATAGCTAAGCTGTTGCTGTTAGTTAACAGTTGGTGTTTATTTATCTTGCCTGTTGTGTTTCAGATGTTTATTTTAGATTAAGAATTTTGATATGTTTAACGTTAGTTGCTTGTTGTTTCAAAAATATATGTATTCGTAATTATAAATGATCTCTAAGTTTCATTTCTATACAATTAATTAACCTACAAAATACACTTTGCCAACGAAAGCGAGCTTACAGCTTTTAATTGGCGTTAAAAAACAAAAGCGTCTAACCATAGGGGTAAAATTTTCGATGCGTAATAAGGCCAAAATAACGCAATTTTCTAAATTTTTACATTCTAGCGAAACTCGTTCAGCGCCTCGGTGGTGTAGTAGACATAATGTTTGACTGTCATTTCTGTGCTGCGGGTTCGATTTCCGTCAGTCGGGACAAATGTTTTGTTTACCTTTTTTTAATGTTATATTTGTTTTTATTAATTTATTCCTTTTTCCTAATTTCGGAACTTAGTTTGGATTAGTCTTGGTTAGTTCTTGTTGATTGCGCTGCCGTAACGAACGAAGCGAGCGGAGGGTCAAGCAAAGCCATAATAATACTCATTATTCTTGTTTAGCCATTGCACATGCACGATATCGCGTCAAAAATTTAGCCCCTATACCTAGACGCTTGTTAAAACTGTTTAGTACAATTTAGTACATTTTCGGGAAATTTGTAACACGAAAATGCGGTAACACTAGTCTCAATAGTCATTACCTTAATATTATAGCAAGTCTTTCTTCAGCAGGGATACCTCTTTTCATATCTGTATCTTTTTTCTAAATATGTGATTCAAGTAAACCAAGAAGCTCATCAAAACTTTCGTGGGGCACTCCAAAATAATTAAAGAACTTTGTAGAATCTACTCTTAATTTTATCATTAATTTGTAAAATTGCCCAGAAAAAACTCTTTCACATGTTACTGGATGCATCCATAATATTAACCTTCTTTTACGTTGCCTACGTCGACATCGCAAGAACAGAGCTAAAAGCAGTTTTTCTTGTTGGAATCCATTACAAAACTAATTTTTGGTCACTAGAAATGACAAATTATTTGCCAAAAGTGCTGCCAAACCACTCCACACGAGCGATCAAGTGGTGCGGATCAGTAGCGCCACGGAGAAGTAGGTACTCGCGATTGAGCCGCGCCACTTTGTGTCACCACAAAGTGACCTGTCTTGTCTTGCCCTTAATGTTAGTGAAACCAAATAATTCTATGATTCTCATAGTTCGCGCATGCGATGCAACGTTGTCAAGTAGCATAGGCCAGCAGCTCGTCATCACACGAACGCTTTAAGGCTGATTTTCATATATAGGATTGTGCACCGACTGTGCGCTTACCATGCTGCGACCGTCGCGGGCCTTCTGCTTTTTCACAGTAGGACTGGACGACCGCAACACGGTCCCATATTAACCTACACCTTAATCTGGGACACGGTCGTAGCACAGTCCTATATGTGTAAATGTAATAAGGGATTCAGAGCGTTTTATATGGAACATACAGTTTTTTTATTTACAGTGGAAACGACACGGTAGGTGCACGGTAGGCGCACAGTCGTGCATAGTCCTATATATGAAAATCAGCCTTTAACCAGCTTAACGTGATAAAACTTGAAAACATTCTCCTAACGGAGACTAGTGCCCGTAACAGCCCAAATAATAAAACAAAAAGACACCTTCGGCCACCCATCAATGTTTATGAATATAAAAGAGGCTAGAGAACTCGTAAATAAACAACAAGGGCAATATTTTGCGTAAATATTTGTGGTTTTAGCCACTAATAAAATATATCAGTTTGTCTAGTTTTGAAAGAAAGTTAATGATCTATGATGCCGATGTCGTATTGAATGTACAAAGCTCAAACATTATTGTACTTACCGGGTGGAAAAAAAGTATGGACTGTCCCGAATAATTAGGTTGTCTTTAGGTTTTATGAGAAACGCTCGAACACGTCAATTTGATTTTTCAGTTCCCTATATTCTGACAAAATTCATTTGTTTTTTTATTGACATCTGTCAAAAATATGACGTCATCGATATTTTTTTTAAATGGCAATATATGACATGTGATACATCATTCGAAAGATCTTTTCTCACTCAGTATGTTCCTAGATTTTTGGGTGATTCTGTTACGCCGTTTCAAAACAGCGACCGTTCAATATTAAAAATTATCTTAAGTTAACTCCCAGTAAAAGGAAAACTCTTTTTTCCTCAAACGTCAGTAAATCCGTCATTAGTCCGTAAGCAGTCGTGAAGTTTCGTTTTTCCTTCCCCGGAGCTTTACTTTTCACTTTTCCGCCGGCAGAGGTAAAAGTGTTGTCATAGCAACATAGATACAATACAAACAAACAACAAAATAAGCGTCAACAACTCAAGATTTATTAAACTAAAATTTATATTTTTCACTCAATTTGTGTACTGCATTTCTAAAAATCACTAATTTAGGAACAAATTGGTTATTATTTAATCGAACTTACTCAATAACTGCTTATCAATACGGAATTAAAACGCAATCGAAGATGCAATTTTAAAAAAATAATTATTGTTGACAGTGTCCACTGACAGCTTTATGGTACATTACTATAGAAACAACCTGTGCCTATTCACCGACACCGGTCTAAGTTGCCTTGCGGCCGCACTTATCTTTAATAAACATTATTATTACTTTTAAAAAGAGATGTTTTTGCATTAATTTGTCGACATTTGAATAAAAAACAGCATATTTTATTTGGAGGAAAAGTTACTTTTCATGGCTTGCTCTCTATTAACACGAGCGCGCCATGAAAAGTATCAGTTTTCCTCCGTATAAACTAATATACTATTTTTTATTTCATTAGAAAAAGAAGCAAACTATTGAGCATGGTTTTATTGATACTTACACTAAAACAGCGAGCAGTAATAAAAAAAAAACAAGAACATTACAAAGAAGAACAATAATAATTAAGAGAAATAATAATAAAATAAAAAATATTTGCTAAGGATAAAACACTAAATGGAAAAAATTTATTTCAGTAAATGCTGAAAGTGATGTCCGCTGACTACTTGACAGTGCTCAAGTCTAGAAACATACTGTTCTTGTACACTTTGTAATATTTCTAGTGAAATAATATATCGTATTACCATTTTTATGCGGCACTTTAGATCATCAATAATTCTTGGTCTATTAAAAAAAACCTTACATATCAAATAACCTCACGAAAAAAAGTCCAAAGGGGTCATATCAGGTGACATTTGTGGCCATTCAACGTGACCCCGTCGTCCAATTCATTTTCCTGGAAACATAAAATGGAGATATTTCCGAACTTTTCTTGCATATTTTGTTGTGGCCAAATGCTTGGACTGGGCAAATGGGGATTATTGTGGTCAAGATAAAGAGTGACTAAAGCTGGCAACAGATCAAACTGCAAAGAATTGAAGTAGGCTTCACCAGTAAGATTTCCTTCAAATAAAATTGCTCCTAACACTTTACCTTTCAATATGCCTGCCCACACATTAAGTTTCTCCAGGTGATTGCTTTTGAGCTTCTTGAATCCATCGTGGATTTTCTTTGGACCATTATCGACAATTTTGCCTGTTTGCGATACGGTTAAGAAATCATCCTCATTTAATTCGTGTACCAGGCAGACTTTGTAACGGTGGTATTTTTCTTTATGCCAAATTGTTTGCGCAGATTTGTGACTTAATCCCAGATCAACTGCTATTTGCCGACTGGCACTATGCGGATTTTTTTCAACAGTCAATAGGACGTCAAGCTGAATATTTTCATGCACCTTCGGCTGTCCACTTTTAGGTAAATTTTTAACATGGCTATGTTCCTCATAATTTCTTATGAATCTTGCAAATGGTGGATTGCGAAATCGGCGTTCAGTCCGGCTGAATTTGATTAAAAAAAGTTCACGTACCTTGTTAGTAGATCTGCGACGATCTCCGTAACCAACCATCATAAGAGTTTCAATACGGTCTTTTTCACTGAGCGACACTGTTTGTTTATAAAAAGAAAAAAACTTGAATACAAGGCAATGATAGTAAAAACTTACTGATGTTAGCACTTGCCAAACTGACAATAATTTTTGTTTGTTTATTTGATTTGTCTTAGCTTACGATGACCACAATTACTATTATTGCGACGACATTGAGATATCGAATTTATTTCTCCAGGATGGATTTAATAATAAGCTCAGGCCAAAATACTTAATGGGACAGGCATTGAATGATACATTCTTAGATTTTTCTTAGTGTGATTGACAATTGATTAATAGTTTTTTTTTACAAATAAGAGATTTCTTTTTACTGGGAGTTAACTTAAGATAATTTTTACTTTTGAACGGTCGCCATTTTGAATCGGCGTGAAAAGCGAGAAAAGACCTTCCAAATGATGCATCATATCATATGACATATATTGCCATTTAAAAAAAAGTCGATGACGTCATATCTTTGACCGATGTCAATAAAAAAACAAATGAATTTAGTCAGAATGTGTGTAACTGAAAAACTAAATTGACGTGTTCGAGCGTTTCTCATAAAACCTAAAGATAACGTAATTATTGAGGGTAGTCCATACTTTTTTTCCACACTGTATATGAGAACCTGTTATTGAGAACAAATAAAAAGTAACACAAACCAAGTCTAGACTTGATTCTGTTACCAACGGTATGGGAAGCTTCTCAAACCGCTCACTTAAAAGTTGCAGGGAGAAAATTACCTGGATACGTGTGCGAAAGAGTGTAAACTGAAAGCTGTTGCCGCCATATGGAAATGCATAAGCTCCACCACATTCGTAAAGAAGACTTGGCCGTAAAAGCTCTTTAGAATTTATTGATTTGCTATTGGCCAGAAAGGGATAGCTTAAAAAATTTATGTCGGTTTGGAGGGTTTTTATGACCTTAAACTAAAAAATCATGAATTAGTGCTAATCGAGGTTTTGGGGACTTAACTCTAAACGGTAAAATGAAAATACAAATTCGCTCTTAAAGAGTGTTCATTCATTCAATTAAATGGGTGTTTCCACGTAGGATGCAGATATTCCAACTCATATTTCATTTTGCAAAATCCTTTATAAGTACTTATTGTTAATAATGCTTTGAGCGAGTAGGGGAGTTTATTAAGGTGATTTTATCAGTGCATCTATTTGTATTTATATTTGTAATTATTTATTGATAATTAAGCCATACAATATATGGATGTACAAGTTAAAGTCCTATATACTAAGTACATTGCATAACATTACATTATAAAAAACATTAATATATTTACACTTAAATAAACTAAAATTAATAGAACAAGTAGTAATCTCTTAGAGGGTAAAATGCACCATCCAACAGAATAGTCTTGACCGCATTTTTAAATTTATTCAGAGGAAGACTTCTGATGCCCGGCGACGTTTATTAAACCATTTGTTCCCTACATAAACGGGGGACCTTTTAAACCTTGCCAATCTATGAGAATCCAGGGCTAAAAGGTCTCCGTATCTTGTGAAATATGATTGAAAATCACTACCAGAGGGATAATCAACAAGATTCAGCCTAAAAATATGAATACAAGTAAAATGTCAGCATCCTATACCTTACAAATATAGGCTTACAACTCTCCCCATGCAACAGTCCAAATAACAACCTGATAACGTTCTTCTAGACAATGAACATTCTACCGCTTTCAGCACAATCTCCCCAAAAAACGACACCTTAGATTAAGTGGCAATAAATCAACGAATAGTAAATATTCAGTTCTTCCTCTATGTTCAAGATATCCTTCAATATAGAAATTGCAAAGAAACCTGAGTTAATTTTGGATGTCACATGTTCGACATGTGCACCCCGTGATAGAGTCCCATCCAGATGGAGCCCTAAACATTTTGTAAAATCGGTATTCTTCACAGAGCCAATTTCAATAATTGTCACATTTTTACGAGATCTAAAGAGAATAAAAACAGTTTTATTAAGATTTAGTATTCAGCCATTACTGGCACACCACCTGTCATACTGAACGATAATACTTCCGAACTCTGTTAAGTATGCCATAACCACGGACAAAATCCATCACTCTGTTATACATCAGTATCTTCAAGATTTTCGATACAACATTCAGTACAGTTACCGGCCTATAATTCTCAGGAATTATGGGTTCTTGTATTTTATAAATAGGTGAAACCACCCCAATTTTTAATTTTCTGCAAAATTGTCCATTTTTATACATTAAATTAGCTGTCTAAGCCAGTGGTTCAGTTATATAATTTTGTATTGCTTTAAGCACCTTAATTGAGATATTGTCTAGTCCGGAACTGCATAACCCTGGCGTGCCTAATAATATATATTACTTCAAGACTATCTACATCTCTCCAAACAAAAGTGTTACACACTGGATGGTAACGTATACACCTGAGACTGATCAGTCCCAAATTTAACCCTCAAACTATTCCGAACAACATGCGACAGCGGAAAAGTAGCTGCCAAAAAAGCTGGCCACCCGTACACTGTCATCAGTCAGTACCTGAACTTACCAGACCTACCCAATGACCGATTAACAAGTTTCCAAATTGATGTTGGTTTATTATGGCTATTATCGATCATATTCCTATAATATGGTATCATACACAGCTTAACAAACCTATTGTGTTCCTTTTTCTTAACCTTATAAAGTTTACTAATATTGCTATCACTTACCTGTTTCGAAAACCAAAAAATATTTTTGGGCTACCCGCTGCTTTTGACACTATCTGGAGCAATCCATTTACTATTGTGCCCATTCGTACTTGATTTTTTCCCTATCTGGGCAGTTCACTTCAATAGCCCAATTTAAAATATCTGAGAATTCACAATATGCCCTGTCAACATCCGACCCATACACATCACAAAAATCAACACCAAGCAAAAGCGACCTCAACCTACACAAATTAAAAGCAGAATAACTCCTGTACCCTGTGGTAGATGTCTCCGAATTATTCGTGGCCTCCCCATGATATAGCGCCAGGTAATCGCCAAGATTATAATGTAGTATGCTCGTAGACGAACTGAAAGCATACCGGTTATTTGTTACAATGTAATCTATCTTTGTTTCAGAAACAGTGCTGTTTTTGTTGAGTTGAATTCTAGTTGGGTCCC
>JAEQML010077035.1:0-13076 GCA_016904865.1 Pissodes strobi
TTAAACCAGTTTTAATCATCTCCTGATGATGCTAACATGGTTAGCGAAACGCGCGTCGAGTGCAAATATTCTGGTTCGGTATTGTGGAACTCTGTTTTAGTGCATGTTGCCGAAGGTTCCAAACCCCAACGTAGATAAAACTAACAAATGGCTAGTACGAACATTTGATTATTTTATGGGTTCCGTGACAGTTAATGCATGGCTTGGGTATAGAAACGAACTCCAAGATTTGAAAACAAGGAAAAATGTTAGTAGAACGACTGATATAGCTTCAGATGTTGAAGATAATAATTTTGAACGAATCATAAAAAGAAATAAAACTCCTGGCAGATCAGGATAGGAGGTTTATATGGATACAAATTCCGATTAGAAGAAAAATAACTGTCCGGCGACGTATCTTCTTACTGCAACTAAGTGATGACTTGGCTCGAACTCATATGGAAACAAGGGCACAATATTGTCAACTAGCATGCCCATTAAGATAAAATTATAAGTTATAAGTTATTAGTTAATGTGTAAACTGTTATGAATAACCATGTTAATAATTCAAATCAATACTCGAATTAGAGGTTAAAGTTTGGTATACAAAGCTGCGCCGCAGCCCATACCGGCAGACTTTGATCTCCAGTCAGATCAACCTTTATTGGGAAAGCGCCCCTCTGGCAGACCAAAGCTATCACCTTCACCTTAACAAAGACCTATCAGTGTGCTCAACCTTAATCGGGAACGCACCCCTCTGATCAGGCACCTTAAAAGTGAACTGCTGTTCGTGTTAATCAATTTCGCGAGGAATACCTCAGGGGCTTACGAGATATGCATTCCCAAACATTCTGGTAATACTTACAACCTTATATACTCAACCTGACGTCAATAAATGAGCCATTTATATCATATACCGAGTGCTTCTATCTATCTCTCCCAACTACCTATCTGAGCTACGTCACCTTAAAGAACTGCGGAACCAGCGACATTTGCGACACGTGGTGGATGCCGCCGTGCACCGTTTCCCGTACACATAACAAGTATATCTGGACTTGCGAGAATATAAGTACCATAAGGAGCACACAGAGACGGCTCTACCAGACTGTGGGATAGCAATATATGATGCCACAATAGCTGCGGATGAACCAACGAACTAAGATAGAAAAAGAGCAATATGTTTCCAGTGTCTCAGAAGATGTGACAAAAAGGTGAATACTAGATACGATCATTGCACACAATTTGTATGTCAAAATTAAGAATAACCAAACATATTATATGTACTAAAGGCATCGCCCATTTTTAATGAGCATAATAAATTATGATTTATATATTTTTTTTATTCTTTCTCCTAATATTTGTCTGTTATGATTAGAATGTATTTTTTATATTCTTTTCTAGAATATTTAATAAACTTTCATGAAATATCCAAAGTATTGTTTTGTTTTTCTCTAGACCTAATTAATTAAAAAAACTAATTTAACTAGTTTAAAATCAAATATTTAGCTGGGGTCTCTAAAGGAGCCCGCATGAGTGTTTACCTGGATTTTGATAGCATGGGAGTTTAAGGGTTAATGGAGCACCCAGTGTATAAATCGATAATTGGATTTTAAATAAAATTACCTTTTCAACATACACTTTATATTTATTTTATCCAGAAACCTCTTATTTTGTATTTTTCTTTAGCCGGGTTAGTCGACTCTTTGAATCAACCTTTTTCTTCCTTTTCTTGTTTTTCTCTATGGTATGGAACCTTCGGCAAAATGCACTAAAACAGAGTTTTATCTGCAATACCGAAACAAAATAGAGTTTTAATCATCTGATGATGCTAAGATATTCAGCGAAACGCTCGTCCAGTGCAAAATTTCTGTTTCGGTCTTATGGTTAAAACTTTATTTTAGAAAGGTAAAAATAATCAGAAAATTGATATTAAGTAACAACTAAAATTTAAAACAATATAAAACTATTTATTTTTAAGTTCAATCTATTGTTTTCCAAACAGTTTCTAACATTCTGGTTTCATAAATTTTATTCTTTAAAAACCACAAACAAAAAACCATTGTACTCCTCTATTTCTCACCAAAGTAATCATTTAAAATAGTGTTTATTCGTCGGGCATTGTGACTCGGCGATTCATCATGTTGCGGGAAAAAGTTATTCAAATCCAAATTAAAGAGATGATCATCTAAAATTTGACAGTAGCTTTTAGCGTTAAGGTTTCTTTTAAAAATCTGGTAAGCCAAAATTCTGCACTTAATGTTAAAGTCATATATTTCTTGTATAATACGGTGTAATTTTAATTAACTAATTTATAGTTAAACGACTGTAGGTCGTTTGCCCCTATATCGCACACACTTTATCGGTATATAACATTTTGACTAGTAAATTTATAGTTAAACGACTGCATGTCCTTTAATGCCTATTTTTTATATTCTCGATATTTCTTGTTTCATTTATTGATCTATTTATAGTGTTTCATGATTGACTGCATGTAATCAAACCTTTAAGAATTCAATATTTAGTTGGAATTATTTCAAAATAGGACTTTACTAATGCTATAAGACCTAGACTCAGAACTAAGTATTTTATTTTGTTTGATTTAATATTCTGATAATATAGGTGGACTACCTTATAGAAAGAGAATCTTCTCATTAGGTTATGGCCGATACCATAACTTTAAATTAATTTGAGATAAAATTTAATTGTCTTTAAAAGCGGTTATGGAAGTTTTTCATAATTAAATAAATAGTTTAATTGGAATCCCGATGTTTATTTTGGTAAGTTAATATTAAACGTACCTTTCCTCAATAAATACCTTTGATTTATAAATTTTTTAATAGTCATATCTAGGGTATGTTTCTAAACTTTGCTGCCCTGATTTCAATGTGTAAAAATCATTTATATATTTATTTATTTATTTCTTTAGGATACAAACAGGTAAAGAAAACCCAATACAGCATCCACTTATGTACTAAGATAACTTATAACGATAATAATCTAAAAATACCGAAACAATTATCCAAAGAAAAAGAAAAAAGGTTCAAAGTTTAAATATACAAAAAGAGTAGAATTCTAAATATCAACCATATACTTGCTCACATCAATAAAGCGTCCTTCAACATACTTTTCAGCCTTGCCTGAGAATAAAAAAAGAAATCCAGATTCAAATCAGAATAATAGTAATTAGCTAATCGCATCATTCTACACACAGGAGAAAACTGAGAATTATTTGTGTGCCTAAACGGTATATGAAAGAGATAATTATGCCTTAATTGGCGTGGTGAAATGTTAAAAGTTATTAATCGAAGTAAATCCGGAGAATTTACATTATTATTGAGAATTTTATTTAAAAACATAAAGTCTGAGAGCTTTCTCCTGGTTTCCAGAGTTAGTAAACCAAAATGAGTTCGTAGGTCATTAATATTGGTTGAATCAACATTCAGATTCATTTTATAAGACAAACATTTCAAAAACTTATTTTGGACACTTTCTATTCTATTTTTATAAATGGAGTAAATGGGACTCCATATTATGCAAGCAAAGTTCAATTTGCTATAAATAAAAGCATAGTAAAGTGAAATATATGACTTTGCATTCTTTAAATATTTAGCCTGTCTATTAACAAAACGTAACATTTTAAAAGAGTCAACAACCAAGCCATTTATATGCCCTTCAAAGAGAAGTTTATTGTCAAATATAACACCGAGGTCTCTCACCTCCTTGAGTTTTTTAAGGATGGAGTTATTTACAACATAATCAAATACCATCGGGGATCTATTCCTTGTAAAAGAAATTGAGCAGCATTTATCCACATTGATAAATAGACTATTTAAATTGCAGTAATCCTCAAGACGCGTCAAATCATCCTGTATACACTCGTAATCCAAATTTGACTCTACAGGCTTATAGATTTTCAGGTCATCTGCATAAAGTATAAAATTGGAGTGATGGAAACACTGAACAATATCATTTATATAAATTATAAAGAATAAAGGTCCCAAGTGAGATCCCTGAGGAACTCCCGAGGTGACCGAGAATATTTCGGAGTTAACTCCACTTATACAAACACCAAACTTTCTATCTTTTAGATATGACTCGACCCATTTTAGGAGGGTACCCTCTACACCAACAGCCCTTAGTTTATTTATCATTATTGCATGGTCAATTTTGTCAAACGCTTTACTGAAATCAGTGTAAATAGCGTCAATTTGGATGCGATCATCGAGATGTTCTTTTAAATATTCCGTGTAGACCAGTAGATTACTTTGAATAGACCTGTTTGGAAGGAATCCATGCTGTTCAAGAATAAGTTGGTTTTAACCAAATTAAAAAAATATGTATATATTATCTTTTCAAACAGTTTGGCAAATATACAAAGTTTACTAATGGGACGATAATTTGAAACGATGTTCTTTTGGCCGCCTTTAAATATGGAAACAACATTAGACAACTTCCATATATCAGGAAAAGATCCACCGGACAGGGATTGATTATATAACAAAAGCAAGGGATACGAGAGACCGCTACAACAACCTTTAACGAAAAAAGAAGGAATGCCATCCGAGCCAGCACCCCTTCTATGATCCATTTCCTGAATGGCCGCCCAAACTTCCTCTAGTTCCAAATGCAGACCATCCAAATAACTGTGATTCAAATCATATATATAACTGTTATAATTGTTATTTCTAATATTATTAGATTCAACGAAAACGCTTTTAAAATAAAGTGCAAACAAATTAGTTATGTCCAAAGGATTACTGGCCTCGTTGTTGTTAAATTACATCACAGAGGGCACTCCCCCATTACGCCTACCAACGGACACGAGATTTCAAAATTTTTTGTGGTCATTAGGAATTTCATTCTCAATATAATTTGATATAATATATCCCTAGTTAAAAATTTAGTGGCGCCTTCACCTAATTGGCCCCACATAGACCCACACCTTCAAATGCAATAATTAAAACCGATGAATAAACCTGGCATATGGACCGCCTGCTGTTTAGTAGCAGCAGCAGCATTGCCATTTTATCTGACTTTCAAAATAATACATCGAACCAAGACAAAAGACAAAGTTCCATTTTCCCACAGCCTAATGGTTCGCTAAAAAACTAAGGTTTTCTGAGCAAAATAAATATAAAGTGTGTGGTATCATTAAAAACTTAATTTTACTTAGAACCTAACTCTCAAATGACATGCAATTAAACTTTGTGCTATATCTGCAAAATTACTTAGTTGTTAGTTGTAAGTACGCCAAAATCTACAAAATTATTTTTCAGAATTTTTTTTACTATCTTTAATAGCAATCGATTTACATGCTCAAAGTGGACAAAATTTTTAAGGTTTCTGCTTATACCAAACTAATCGAGATAGCTATGGCTTGGGTTAGTTTACGTCGTCATACTTGTTTCAAAAATCTCACACGCGAATTCGAAGTAAGTTTTTATGACACCTTTCTAGTTTACCCTGTACCCCGTAAATAACATCGAAAATGGGACACCCTTAACATTGTCTCTCGTTAATAAAATGAATTGAATATTCTGTTGTTCGTTTATATAGGATCTACGGCATGTTTTTCGCTGTAAAATTCTAGAGGTATATTAAATACCCTTCTTCACTAGATTGAATTAGATGTAATATTTAGTAGTGCATTACTAGAAAAGTGCTCCAAACTATCTATCACCACAAAAAGCATTAATAGGCAATTATTTTAGTGTACACTAAAGAGTGTGGTTCTTAATATCATTCCGCAAGGGTGCGTTCCTCAATGTGCGTGTTAAATATGACACACGAATAATCAAGGCGGGAGAAATCATCCCTCTTTCCACGTATATTAATTAGTTAGATATTTCCTACCCCTATTTAATACTCCGGGGCTAGGCACTTCAATATTTGTTAACGAAAATATATGTTAAAAGCTTTATCGTGTACCCTTAAACCAATTACGAGCGAAATCCGTTTCATATTAACCCATCATATTTGAACATTTCAATGCTAATATTAGCAAACGCTTTTAAACCCGGCTGCCGATTTTAGGCAATTTCCGTATATAGAACTGAAAAAGTGTCATATTTGATCATTTCAGGCATTGAATTGAGAAAGGTATTTAATATAATTTAATACAAAAATATAAAATATATAGACAAAAAATACAGGTTTGGACTGGTCATACATGAGGAGGACACAGAATTTATAGAAGGAAATGATAAAAAATTAGGAATTATTCGAGAAATCCTAGAACTCATATTTAAACAGCATAAACAGACATACAAGAGCAGCAGCTTAGAGATAAAAGCAAATAAATAGAGAGATTCTAAGGAGAATACGATTTCTTCAATCTACATAAAAATTAAGAGAGGAGGGAACACTCCTAAAAAATGCTGAAAATTAAAGAATCTCAGCAGTTGAAGATAAACTACAGTATGAGAACGAATTATTAGGATTATTTAAATTATTATATTATATATAGATCATGTAAAAGTTAATCATAATATATTTTTTTCGACGGGGTCCTCCTGAGGATAACTTGATAAATTGATAACACTTCAGCGTGAGGTGCCCTAATTAAGGGCTAGAAATCAACTCACTTGAGCCTTATAGGCTGGCGCCTGCATAGATTATAACGTTGCATCAGGCGTTTTTCTTACTTCGGATGTTCTGGTCGACTTGCTGAGTGGAGCCAGGGTGGTTTTCTTGATTCTTTAGAAATGATTTCCAAATTATTGGGCTGTTGAGATCGTCGTGTCGCATATTGGGCTGTTCGTTCTTTTCAATTTCTAGGGTTTTTCTGAATATGCGAGTTTTGTAGTGGTCCACTCCGGCTCTTTGCCTCGATTTGGTGAAAGCAATAATAATAATAATAAATAATAATAATAATAATAATAATAATAATAATAATAATAATAATAACAATAATAATAATATCGTTTATTTCTTCAGTACAAAGCACATATACTACAGTTCCCTAACTGAAGAAAAAGTCACATTCATAGCTAGGAAAGAAATACAAATGTTATTAAAACATCTTAAATTAATGTGTATACGTCCTATTTACCAATACAGCTAACTATCTACTACTATAATTAAATACTAATACAAATATTTGCTGCTAAAAATTTTAGGAAAAAACTCTTCAAGAGAGTAGCAACTTTTCTGGATCAGGTAATTCTTGAGCCTTTTCTTAAAAATAAATATATTTGGGGCATCTTTTATGTCATGGTGCAAGTGATTAAAGATCTTACAAGCATTGTAAATAATATTTTTCTGATAAAATGCTGTATGGTGAGCATCTGGCACCAAAAGATCTCGCCTACGGGTGTTATGAACATGGACAGACCTATTTGCTTGAAAAATTGACTTATTTTTATACACATAAATACTTATTTCAAGTATGTTAACACCAATAAATGTAAGGATTTTATTATTTTCAATGTGTCTCTAAATTTAATATTATTAATGATCCTGATGGCATACTTCTGAATAAGAAAGACCCTTGAAGCTAAAGGGCTCAGTCCCCAAATAAGAACACCATAGCGCATGAAAGAATGAAAATTGGCATAATATAAGGTTAAAAGAGCCGCTTTACCGCAATGCTGAGAAAGAAATTTTAAAGCATAGCAACTAGTTTTCAATTTATTGCAAAGCACATCTATATGGGAATTTCAATGTAGATCTTGGTCAAAAGTAATGTCCAATAGTTTAGAACTGCTTGATGAGAGTAACTCCCTTTGTGTATCCTTGAATAAAATAATAGATTCCACTGCCTGTTCACTTATTTTTTTCACACCATAAAATTACACTATTATACTGTTTCAGCCAATGTTGCAACCTTCAATTAAGAAATTTGTATCGTCTGCATAAGACATGGCCCTTATGATAGGTGCAATGGCTTCTATAAAATATACCAGGTCATTAATATACACCAAGAAAAGAAAAGGACCCAGGATAGAGCCCTGAGGCACACCGTGAGTTATCAGGCAAGACTCGCCACTTTCATTATTAACTGTAACAATCTGGCTTCTGTTCTGAAAATAGGATTTTAAGAATGCCAGTGATGACTCCCTAACACCGTACCTAAAAAGCTTATAAAGTAAAATGTCATGATCCACAAAATCAAAAGCACGAGAAAAGTCTATAAATTATCCCAAAATGTGTTTTCCCTTGTCAATTGCAGCTACAATCTGATTTTGAAATTGGCACAAAGCTGTTTCTGTACTTTTAGATAGGGTAAAACCATGTTGGGCACAGTTCAATAAGTTATATTTTGTAAAAAAAGAAGATAAAGAATTTTTTATATGCAACTCAAGAACTTTCGACAACAGACTTATAGCTCGATAATTTGTGTAATCATTAGGCTTCCCCTTCTTAAACAGAGGCAACACTTTAGCCACTTTCAACTTATCTGGAAAGATTGATCTCTCCAAATACAAATTCATCACCCTAAACAAATCTACACTTTTTAAGGAAATTATTGGAGATTCCATCAAAACCTGCAGCGTTTGAACACTTTAGACCATTGATTAAAGACACAACATCTGCGGAACAAAATGGCGGCATAAAAAAATTGTATCTTAAGGAGATATGCTTTGACAAAAAATTACAATCACTTGAGCCAGCAAACTGAGGCCTGAAATTCGTAAAATGTTTGTTAAAACTATTGGCCACTTCTCTATTTGACAGCCTTAGATTATTTTTAACCATCTCAATGGCAGCACTCTTTTTGTAATTTTTTTGTAAGTCGTGAATAATTTGCCACATAGTTTTAGATTTATTTGCAGCCCCCAAAATCTTTTTATCATTTTGGTCCCTTAAAAATATTTTTAGTTTTTCTTTATATATGTTAGTTAAATGTTGACAACTTGTCTTATAGTTTGAGCCATGTCTACAGATTTAATTATAAAACGAAACAAAATTATCATTTGAAAAAATGCGTATGTATGAAACAAGTGATGCTACTTTATTTTTTTTAATTTCCTGAGTGTCAAAATATAAAAATTGAGCAAAAATGATCAGATCGGTTCAGATCCACAACAAAAGCCTCAAAAGAAAATATATTTGAAATTAGAAAATTGCCAATACAAGATTGTGAGTGTGGTGTTATTCTTGTTGGCTTTTTAATATAATGATATAGTTCAGATTAAAAGTACCTATCAGATCCAAAAACATTGACAAATTAAGACTAGGGACAAGAAAGTTTACATTAAAATCATCTCCTAGCATCACAGAATAGTTATTTTTTAAGACACTGTCAAGAAGATTGTTCAAACAAATAAAGAACTTATTAAAATTGCTACTAGGTGCTCTATAGACAACAAATAATATCATTGGAAGACTTTCAATCAATATTCCAGCACATTCTAAAAACTTTTTCTATACAAAACGGACTTACATCTAAAATTCTAAAATTTTCCCTAAAATTAGCATTTCTGTATATCGCCACACCACCATGTTTAAAACTTTTTCTACAAAAACTACTACACAAGCTAAAATTGGACAATTTAATTTCCTGCAGTTGGTCAAATTGCTGCCAGTGCTCTGACTGTAATAAAAAGTCGCAATTATTTTTATTTGAAAGGGCAATATCTAGTTCAATATTTTTGTTTGAAATGCACTGAATGTTTTGATGACAGACCTTTAATGGTCGTTGAAATTTTTTCTTAGTCTCGAAAAAACTTTTTTGTAGTCTCAGTCTTTTCAGTGGTTTGACCTGTTAAAGAAACTGCATTATCTATATTAGGAGAAGTCAATACAATAAAATTGCCACTTATATCCGCCTCGGGCATAAAAACTTCATCTTCCAAACTTATATTCAAACTGGTGTTATTTAAGTTATTATTTCTGGGCTGAAGGTTTATATTCTCAATAAGACCGTTATCATCCAAACAAACAGTTTTAATATAAGTTAAATTTTTTAAATGAGTCTTTATTAAAAATATTGTTGAAATCAGCATTTTAGTTATTAATATCTAAATACTTTACATGCCCAGGTAAAAACTTGTCAAGTTGGAAATCATATTCACTTAGCTTGTAGTTAAATCTATTAATCATATGATTTAAGACAGTGTTTGATTTTAGAAAGGGTACTATTATACCGTTTTCCTTAAAACTACTATTATATCGTTTTCCTTAAAATATTTTGCTAAGTTAGGAAGATTATCGATTATTTGTTCACTTAATGCATTGGGTTTTACTATTGTTTGCACTTTAAAATTACTTACACTACGACAATCAAGAACAGTTTTCCTAAACCTATATACAGTTTGATCACCTAAAAGTAGGATTTTATTTTTAAGGACAAGAAATATAGTAATTTTTTGCATTTTAATGCTATATTGTTTTCAAATTGTTTTATGGTAAGGAATAGATTGCATGTAATGTATATTGGTAAAGTTAAAGTGGTACAGAATTAATCTTAATAATCTTATTAGTCTTAATAATGAGAAGAAATGTACTGTATTACGATAGTGAAAATATTAACGTAAGTAAGAAATCTTTTTTTAGAGATATCGACATAATATTAATTAATTCTCAGTCTTATGTCAAAATTTAATGAGCTTCACAATTTTATACTAAGTTCGCGTCCTGAAACAATATGTTTAATGGAAACCTAGAGTAACAGAGGAGATACATGACTTTGAAATTGAAATTTTCGGATATAAAATTGTGAGGGTAAATAGTGAAAATAGGCATACAAGGGGTGTAATAATTTACTTAAAGGACCACATAAATATAACTGAGTACAAAAAGTATTAATATCAGAAGAATTATTGGTATGTTGTTTTAAGAATTAGTATTAATGATAAAAATTTATGTATTGGGCAATTGGTATCAATTTTTGTCATTCTTTAATGGACATTGCGAATATTGGGCTGATAATGAACACCCACTAATTATAATGGGGGACTTCAATATTGACTGGTTGTCACAAGATACTTATGCCAATAAACTAAAAAAAATAATAACTAAAGATAATGGTCTGTCTCAGAAATTACTCATCCTACTGATCGCGGGGGAAGCATAATAGATTTGATATTATCTAACAGACAGATTATTTTGGAATATTCTGTGTTGGATAAACCACGTATTAGTGATCATTACATTGTTAAAATATCAATTCAGTCAAAAACACATTTTGGGGAAAATTTGATTGTCAATACAAGGAAGAATAAACTATGGGGAAATAAATACAATTTTGTCAAGGGTTACTTGGAATTATCATTGTTTATACAGGAATAGTTGTTCAACCTCGAACCGAAAAAGGGCCTCACCGGTAGATGGCGTCCGGCCTGAAATGTGCCCATTGACGAATTTCAAGAAATTACTACGCGTCGTACGAGAGACGTTGCAAGGAGGGAGTTCCTACATTTCTATTGGTGCATTGCCAAGGGCTGTTACCTGGCGGCGCGGAGTGGAGCGGCGTGGACGAGTGTTCCTCTAATAATTCCGAATATCTCATTGTTTATTTTTACATTTTCCGCCATTGTTCAAGTTGAAGAAGCTTTACTTTGTAAAATGTTTGTGTTTGGGTTGTAATGATTAATTTTGGGCTGAGTAAATTGCGATTATCTATCTACGTTTTTTTCTAGGTAAGTACAAAAGTACCCACTTCCTTTGTTTTGTAGTTTTTGTCGGAAATCAGAGTATTGCAATAGCAGTTTCGAAGTTTAATAAACAGAACAGGATTAATTAAATACGATGAACATTTTTATAATAATCATATATATGTAGATAGGGATAGGGTAAATCTTTACATCTACTTTTTATATCCATCAGTATGCTTTCTCATATTAACGTTTATTTTCTACGTAAGTACATAGTAGATGTTGCACGTCTAAGTGTCTATGAACAGTTTTGAATAGTTAATTAATTGATTGATAGGCATGTATAAGGAAGGATGACAAATGTATGGAATGAATATTAAATTTAATTAATAGCATATTATGATATAAGTGTATAAGAGCACTTTTAAAGCACGCGCGTTTAGATTTCTTTAAACTTTTTTGGGTTGTTCCACATTTGTATTTTCTTAATTGTTTCAGTTTTTGACAAACAAATTCTTTACAAACTAAGTCAAAGTTACATTAGATTTTAATTTGTTTCAGGTAACGTCTATTTTGAGAGCATCAATTTGTAAAGGAACATCCCCTGGGCGAGAAAGCTTTCTTTGATCGCCGTGCCTACAAAGTATGTCTTCGTCATTGGTGCCAAATATTGTCCCATTAAATGTGGTTCAAGAAATCTGATCAGTTAAATTTTTAACGACTGCTTTTTGTGTACTTGGGTACTCTTTACTTCACCTGATCAGTAGGTACATCCCTTACAATAGGAAGAGTTCCAAAGGAAATGTTTTAAAGTGTTATTGTGCCTATCCCGAAAGTGCCTAGACCAAATAAACCAGAAGAATATATTGACCCATTAATTTATCATCGGTAATAGACAAAATTCTGGAAATTGTGGTATGCACAACTGTGACAGTTTCTAGAGGTAAACAAATTGTTATTTAAAGGTCAGTCTGGTTTTTGGGAAAAACATTCGTGCGAGTCAGCATTACAGTATGTGTGTTCGAAATGGCATTCATATGTTCGTGATGCAAATGTCCTGAGGGTTTTCATTGACCTTCAGCGTGCGTTTCGAACCATCGATAGGAGAAGATCATCTGGAAGATCGCTCCCATGTGACTAGAGTGAATAATGTGTTCTCAAATCCGGTTAATGGTGTAATAGAGGTGCCGCAGGGCAGTGTTCTGAGCCCCCTTTTCTTTGTGCTATATGTCAATGACCTCGACCAAGTTTTAAATGATACATTTCTGAGTTTGTTTGCGCACCTTATGTTGATCTGTGTTTGTGGGAAGGATTTTAATCAGGTAGTAGATACTATGAACTCAAAACTTGACATCCTGTATAACTGGTTGTGTGTAAATAGGCGCAGGTTAAATGTAAAAAAGACAAAGTACATTGTTTTTGACTCTAAGCAGAATTGTAAATAATTATAGGATTAAGATAGATAATAGCCCAATTGGAACGCATTGGAAATTTCATTCTATTTAAAAATTACACTGATAAAACCGGTTCTTGCCACTTAGCCTTGGCTGAAGTTCATTT
>MU196358.1:1868-13075 GCA_016904865.1 Pissodes strobi
TAGCTCTAGAGATATATATATATATATATATATATATATGCCTATCTGTCGACACCTGTATTAGCGTCAAAACAACAATATATTATTATATTAATATATATGAACTAAATGTCATAAAAGCATGTCGAGTAGATTAATTTTTACTGAATATATCCGATATTTTTAGCTTGGGAAAATTGTATATTCCCTCTGGACCTAGTTATTCCGATTCACATTCCTTTTAACGCCCACAATAAAAATTTAATGCTTCGTTTATCCTACCCTCAAACTTTCCGAATAACCATTTTTTTATTTGGTTTTTGTATTAAATTGCTATATTAATCTTTTTATTTTAGTTAGAGCGAGAGAAGGGTGACGCTTTATGGCAAATATTATAGCATTATTCCATATAATGGATATGTTTCATTCAGCAATGTACTCGCAAGAACTAAATATACAATTCTTCCTTCATTAGCTGGTTTGGATAGACAGGTGGAAACATTGAATATCCTTGAATATGATTTTGCTAACTCACTTTGTTCTAGTACAAATTTTTCACAAATATCTAACGTCTAGTATGATATCGATATTACAAATATCACTTTTTTCTAAATAAAACTTGAGTTCATCAAGCTGAAAGGTGATAGGCATAATTTACTTCGAGACGGGAAGTGTTGCAAACGATAAGAAAGTGTCTCTTTTTATTGAATATTGACCTGTGGTAACGTGCTTGCTTAATCCATTACGGACCGATTTTTATTATTTATTTTTATAATTGTTTGTCCAAATGTCCATGTTAGTTTTGGCCTAAGTTTTGCCACTTTCAGCTCTACAATTTTTAAGGTCTGACATCAGTGACTAACCTAAGATTTGATATCTCTCCTAGCGTTTGACATCTCTGATATCATTACCGCGGGTACCGTAATATTAATATTATTATTATTTATGTATTCTATCTAAATATTATATATATAATTTTTTAATTGTCAAAATGATTCAAGAGTGGATCAGAGGCAATTCAGAGCTGGCTACGTCTCTTTTTTGTCTCTTGTTTCAATTTCCTATCAGCAAAAATACTTTTAAAACAAATACATTTCGTATATTCTCTATAAGGTAGAAAAAAAATCACAAATGTTTACCTAGTCTTTGTAGCCTGCTTCATTCATTTTAATTTTATATAGATTTTTGTTCAAGCAATAATACATTGTTAGGTTCATTATCATCATCACACAGCCACTACGTCCTGCTGGACATAGACCTCCCGTAAGGTTTTCCATCTAGATCTATCTTGTGCAGAGTTTATCCAGTTTGTTTGAATTATCTTTATATCGTCTGACCACCTAATTGGTGGTCTACCTCTACTGCGATATGCCTCCTGTCGCGGCCTCTATTATAGGATCTTCTTTGTCCAACGCCACAAGATTGTGTGCAACATTTGAAATGTAGGTCGTTGTTAAAATCATTTGAACTGATATTATTAGTAACAATATTTTGATATCTATTTTTGTATTTTTATTTACTATTTGCTACATAGTTTTACTCGGGTTACCAAAAGAGCTTATAAATTATCGTTAGCAGCAATCTTAGCATCGCGAATAGCTTTTCTGTAATCATTTTTATAATGTTTATATATATGCCTATTATTGAGAGTATTGTATTGTTTGCCAATTTCGCCCAGCATTCTTAGTTGTTCCCGCATAGCTCGTAATTCATCATTAAACCAATTTATATTATTGGAATGGACAGATCTAACTACGTAGGTCATTTCTGGAAATGACTGAAGATACGCCTGCTCTCGTGAATGTATCTACCAAACCTATCATTAATGCTCAAGTTATGGTCATTGACAAATTTCCAAGAGCTTTCAGAAACTATATTAAAGGAAACCATAAATCCATCCTGAGTCACCCGTCGGCGTACCTTTTTTGTATTTCTAAAACTTCTACCGTCTTCTCAATTTACTTTACGTTACCTATTTCATGTTATATTCTTTGCCGAATCTTGGTCATAAAATAATACAAGGATAAATGCTTTTTCACATTGACACGAAATCGATCATTTTAAAAATGTAATAGTATATTACGTACAGAAGAAGGAAGTGTTTCATTATTGTCGAGAGATTAGTTAGTTTATCGAGACGCGAAGCATCGAGGTTAACTGTATTCTCGAGCCAGTAGTGAAAACTTACTTCGGGGGTTTGTATTATATTTTATTTACAAAATTAAATACTTCAAATGAAGTAACAATATCAAAATGTGTGGTATTTTTTAGACATTATACAAAAATGTGCTGGTTGCGTCATACAAGCATATACTGATTGCAGGGCCATAACAATGTCGCATATATCTAAACAATTTTTAATTTATCATTTGATCTTTCAAATTTGTGTTAAGAAAAAACTGAAATGTTATCAGATTGTGATAATGAAGATTATTCCTACAATGGTACCACACCAGGACTCAAAGAAGTGGCAGAAAGAGCAGAAGCAGTTAATGATATAAGAAGTATTCAAGGAATATGAAAATTGGTGTTTAGAAAAGAATGCTAAGAATATGCCATCAAAAATGATGACATAATTTAGTGACATGGCAGTCCAAAAAACAAACCTCTACTCTCTGGGCTATGTACAGTATAATACGGACAATGCTAGATTTAAGAAAAGAGAATCATATATCAAATTATTGCAACCTCCTTACATGTTTGAGACGCAAGAATATAGGCTTAAGGCCAAAGAAATCTATTATTTTTGCCAGACAAAATATAGAGGATCACTCCAAGGGTGTCTTCCTATAAGGTTGCACTTATAAATAGGTGTATCTGCAGCATGCCGCACAGGCGATTTATTAAAAACGAAAACCAGGCACATTGATATTTTACAAAAAATATAAAAACTTATCATATCTGACATAAATTGGATAAAATTGTAAAAAAAAAATATCCAGGTACGAAAAGACATTCAAAATAAGAGACTTTTCGTTAAATATCGTTCGGGAAAAGCTCGAAGTAACCTTTCGGGTACAATTCTCAGGGTTGGCAAAAATCTGGGTTTTTGTATGCTCTGGGTGGGGTTTTGGGTATTTGTGTTCGGTTTTTGTGTTTTTCTTGGGTATTTGGGTAATTGTTGGTTATATGTCGTATTTCCAGAACTCTAACCTCAAATTATAGAAAAATAACATTAATTTTGAACTTTTGTCTAGACTGGTTGTTTTTGGTTAAGTGTTGTAATAAAATAGAAGGAGTGTTTTAGTGTGTTTCTTTTTGATATGTGAATTAAAAGTTAAAAGGTGAGTTTTACTTTTTTAAAACTGTAAATATTTTCAACGTGAATTTTTCTTGTTTTTGTTGTGGAAGAATATGGACGAGAACCCAACGAACCTAGTTAAAGTTATTGTTGAAAATATACAATTTGAAGAAGTGGAATATTCAGGAAACGATATGAATAAACACGACAATATGGAAAAAGGATGGAAGACTGTAACACCATCACAACTGTCTTTTGATAGTCTTTCATCAATACCATCCACATCAACACAAGGAAATTCTGTGCCTAGAAATTTGGAGGCTGATCAGGACGTTGTCAACGTCTTGGAGGGATCGTCGGAGATTTCAGACAGTGAGACTGAAATGGAGCAAAACTCAGAGAAAGAAGAAGACGAAGTTAGTACAAGTGCAAAGCTAGCTAAAAAGCAAAGTAATACAGGAACAGGAAAGGTTAGAAAGAGTGGGAACTATTACGGAGGGGGTCGTCACAAATCTGTAGAGTGGGAATATGTTATTCGATTGACAGATGGCACACTCAACTGCAAATTTTGTCCTCAAAAACTGACGGGAAAAATAGAGAGGATTAAAGCACATCTTGGAAAGTGTTCGACGTATCTAGACAGCCAGGTAGCCCATTCGCCATTGTTTGATAATGACAATAGTTCTTTTTCCTCGTACATTACTCCTCAAGCAGAAGGCACAAAAAAAACAGGAAAAGGTTAGAACAAGAACAAGATAGAGAATCTCCCCAATCGAGTGGCGCGGCGGTGTTACAATGACTCCTAAAAGAAGAAGACAAACAGTTTTGGACAAAATAGTCATGAAAACAACAAAGGATGAAAAACATAAGTTTGACCTCAAAATTGCAGAATGTTTTTATACATGCAATCTATCATTTTCCACAGTTGAACATCCGTCTTTTATTGAGATGATCCAATCCCTTCGATCAGGTTATACACCCCCCAACAGGAGACAAATTGCTGGCAACTTGCTGGATGAAGCTTACGAAGTTTATGAAAAAGAAATAAGGGAAGTTCTAATGCAGACCGAGGGAAATAGACCAGTTACTCTGATGTTCGATGGATGGTCTAGTGTTAAGAATGAACCAATTATATCTACAAGTATTTGCACCGGAAAAAGTACTTTTTTGTTATCTTCATTAGATTGCGTCGATGACAAAAAAACATCTAAATATATTTTTGAAATCGCTGAAGGTGCTATTAAACAATGTAAGGAAATATACAATAAAGACGTTTTTGCAATAGTAACCGACAATGAAAATAAAATGAAGAAATTTAGAAAAATGGTTGCAGTGAAATATCCCTCTATACTAACCTAGGGATGCAATGCACATTATTTGAATCTATTGGAAAAAATTGTTTCGCCACAAACTGTCTTCAAACACTTGGTGGAAATACAGACATATATCAGAAACCACCATAAACCTCATGGAATTCTTAAACTTACAGGGGGTTTAATGCCTTAAATTCCTAATGATACCCGTTGGAATTCGCAGTTGGCCTGTGTAAGTACCTTTAATGCTAACTACATAATATACCGAGAAATTTCAAAAGAACATCCAGTCTCTTGACCCGCATATTATAAGAAAAATCGACGACATTAATTTATACAAAAATGCACTCGACTTAGAGCAACAACTACTGGCAGTTGGTACTGCCTTAGATAAATTCCAGACTGACCAAACCACTCTCGCCGATGCCGTCAACATATGGCTAGATTTATTAAACAAACCATGTCTAAGCCCCTATATTGAAGACATTAAAAAACTTGAGGAAGCAATACAACCCTTCCATTTTCTATGTTTTTTAACTGATCCTAAATATATGAACAAAAACCAAAAAATATACCAGGACGAGGCAGAGGTTTGGCTTCTTGAGAATCACGAAGATTTTTTCCAAGGTTATCTATTTTTCCGAATTAATGATGAAGATATTTATCAATCAAAACTTTTTAAGGAAAGTGTAATAAAAAACATGCCTGCATTCAAATGGTGGTCAATTGTAAAAACTAAGATTACTACTACAGCTCAAAATTCAGATCGTATTTTGGTGAACATGGCCGCGTTTTTTGCAAACCTACATTCATGCCCTGCGAGTTCTGCAGCTCTAGAAAAGATCTTCAGTTCTTACGGTTTGGTGTGGACTGATCTTCGGAATAGGTTACTGCCCCATAAAGTAGAAAAGCTTGTAAAAATAATAAAAATGAGCCACTTTAAAAAAGAGAAAATTTTTTTTTAGGTTTTTAATTATTATTTTAATTTTATTTTGTTCCTAATGAATAAGCCGTTTTGTATTTTATATTTTAATGCAAATTTTTTTTGAAACTTAGGAATAAGAATATAAAGACTGATCTATCAGTACCTGTCTGTTTCCAAGTGAAATATATTTTATTTTGGTCCTAAAGAAAAAGCCGTTTCGTATTTTATATTTTAATGTAAAATGTTCTTGAAACTTAGGAATAAGAATGTAAAGACTAATCTATCAGTACCTGTCTGTTTCCAAGTGAACTACATTATATTTTGTTATTAAATACTATATAAAATTATCTCGATTTTGACTCATTTTTCAAATTCTTTGGGCTTTTGTATGGGTTTTTGTGTTGGGTTTTTGTGTAGGTCGTTGGGTGGGTTTTTGACACAAAAACCCTGTGGGTTTTTAAATGGGTTTTTTCTTTTGCCAACCCTGACAATTCTATATCTAGATTTCCTTATAAAATCGCAGAAACGTACACAGGTCATGCTTTCACAAGAACGGCAGCTACTTTGCTGGTTATTTGCCAACCAACCAACTAAAACCACAAATATGATATCTTCAACAAATTTGCTATTGTGCTCCTGTAGCAATTCAAGTTTTCTACATCCTGTTGTTAACATTACGGGACGCATTTATACATTCCGTACATGTATACGGCATCCATTGGTTGGAAACCAATCAAACTTTGAGGGTTATATGCGTGTACGGAATATAAATCGGTGCCATATGCACTTACGGAATGTAATAACAGTTTATTGAGCAGCATGTCTCTGCGGTCCAGTGGATCAATTTTGGCGAGCCTGGTGGCGGCAGTAGTTAGATGCTGTCCTTCTGATACGATGCTTCGGTTTGCCTCCCGAGTTCGATTCCCGTCAGTGGCAAGCGTTTTTGAAAAAAAATTAAGGTTATGTTTGTTCCTTTTTTTAAATTTGGGGTTGTTTGATTGCACCCCGGACCGAGCGAATGGCCATGCTTTGTACTAACTACAAACCGCTGTTTAAAGACGCTTGTCTTTAAAAGTCACCTCTCATCCTTTCCGAACTTCCACCCTACTCTTTGAAGCCTTCGGAGAATACTTATACTGCAAAAGTATTTATTACATTCCGTACATGAATTTGGCACCGAATTACATTCCGTACACGATTATCGCACCCGCGCGTTGATTGGATAGAAGTTCAAATTTTGAATTGTTTGACCAATAACAACACCGAGGTGCCATATATATGTACGGAATGTATAAATGCTTACGGCAGCGTGAATATTACATGGATGATTGTAAATAAAACACTTTTCAAATTCTTCAAGATCGCATTTTACATTTCGTCTTGTGTTTGCATTTATAAAATGAATGCAATGGCTTTCCAGCTATGAGATTAAAAAACAATATATGATAAAAGTTACTTAATCTTCTACCCAGTGAAAAGGTTTTTAGGCATGCAAGTTCGAATAGTTAAAAAAGTTCATAATTCGCAACCATTGTAATTAAAAAGTTTACACTTTAGCAAACTACTTCGCGGAATTGCATTTTGTATGCGGTTTCACTAATGAAAAGACTGCAGGGACGTTTGAAATGACGCTACCTGTGACCAGGCGGCAAGCGATGAAATTTTTAATTTTCCTGCAGGTAATTTTATGACAAAAGCTTCAGAAAGAAAAAGTTTTTCTAGATAAATACTAATGAGTTCAAGCGCCACTCTGAAATTATCGCGAAGGGTCTCCAGTAATGACCCATGACTTAATGCAATTAGAGGATAGTTCGTTTAAATTGTTGAACACTGAGAATTAAATGATTATACTAAGCATAATAGAGCACTTTTATAATCGTGACAATACCGATAAATATCTATGTGCGCTATAAATAAAGTGGCAGTACGAGCGGGCTGCGCGGCGGGGTGTATCATAAGGTGGTAGTAAGTGGCAGTAAGGGTGGTTTGGTAAATAGTGTCATTTGGTGATAAATAATATAATATTTTTAGGATCTAAGATCTACATAATTCTTGCGTGCTTATGCTTAATCGAGCGTTTAATGAGACTGCTATATAATATAGAGGAATACAACAAACACAAGCCAAAATAGTATACTAATCTACTAGATTTAAAAGACCATGTTTTCCGCACATTAAATTATTTGCTTTCGAAGAAATCAAGAGCAGTTTATGAGAAAGACCAAAAAGTGGTGCCGTGAAAAGTTTGTTACAGAAATTACAGAAAATGTGTTAATAGTATTTTTTGATAAAGAGAGCAAAACCAGAAAATCGCCACCTTTATGGTGTCTATATTTAAAATTGAGAGCATGTATTAGGTTGATGCATAAGTCCGTAGCGTTTTCGGTTCCTCGGGGCAAGAGTGCTTGGAATGAAAAGTATATGTTATTTGTCAATTTCATTTTGGTGTTACAGTTTTGTGCTCTTAAAAAGCTATAAATTGATTGATTTTTAAGAAACATAGTTTTTATTATCAATTAAAGAAAATTGAGTGCCAGGTAGGAAAAAATGAACATTTCCGACATATCCCTTTGTTAAAGTTTAACCGTAAAACAAAAGCGTCGGAGACCATTAGAACCATTTGCGCCATGTACGAGGAGACCGCTATCGGCGAAAGTACCGGCACGAAAATGCTTTGCTTTTTTCAGAGGTGGTATTTTTAACATGATTGACTCCTTCAGGGAGCCAACCGATTTTAACAAAGCTCAATTAAACGCTTTAATTAATGACGATCCCCGTCAGTCAACAAAGGAATTAGCTGATTTGATGAATTGTGACCAAGCAACGATCGTACGACATCTGCATTTTGTGGGCAAAGTGCAAAAACTTGGTGTATGGGTACTGTAGGCGTTGAGCAAAAACAGCAAAAATCAGAGAGTAGACATCTGTGCTTCTTCGCTTGAACCAATTGCATAACGCTTACCCGCATACTGCTAGTATTACGAAATCTGCTATCCATGAACTGGGTTGGAAAGTTGTTCCACATCCACCTTATTCTCCTGACATTTATCCATCATTTTAATGATTTCCTGGTAATATCTTACCAAAAATATGTTTTCTGTCTCTCTCTAACACATGAGGTCTTAAGGAAAATGCCATTAATATGAATTTTTCGAATAAGTGCGATACATCATTGGCTTTGGGACTTTAGATGCTCTTAAAATCCGTAATAAAAAATCCAGGGCCGTATTTAAAAAACCAAAGTTGATGATGGCAGCTCAAAGACGAAACGTCGGTTTGAAAATCTGATAACAACATCTTGTAGAACAGAAAAAGTAGCAATAAGAATATGAAATTTGTTTTGTTATATCTATTCAAATAGAGTCATAAAAAAATAAAAATGAAATCGCGAATATTCGGTTTTTTCTAAATATCTTGGGAAGTAGTCGGATTTTCTTAACTTTTAACGTGGCATTTTAATCAGCATCAAATTGCGCAACTTTGCCTCCATTTAACCCACCTCGTATCTCTTCTAGTTTCCGAGATCCCAATGATGAGGCTCGAATTTGGGACACCCTGTACAGTTTGAATTGAAATTTTTTATACTCATTGGACAATGTTGATGATATGGTAGACTTTTTCACTAAGACAGTGAATTCACTGCTTGATAGGTATGCTCCATGCAGAACCTCACGTTTGACTAAGTCTCCAGCTCCTTGGATTACCCCTAATATTAAATATATGATGCGTTTACGAAGCAAAGCTCATTCGAAGTATAAAAAGGAGAATAAAGTTGAATTTTTATCTTTCTTTTCTTTTTGGTTGTCACCTTACAGACGCTTTCTATAAGTATTGTTTGAACATTCATTCAACTTCTCAACAGGTGCATAATTTTTTGATGTGAGGCAATAGGGAAGTAAAGAATGCTATATTTTTATTAATTCTATCAATATTTGAGACAACTTTTCACTCTTTTATTTTAATTTTCTAAATCCACCAAATTTTTTCCTATTATATCAATCTGACTTGAACGTTTTCCGTACCCTAGATTATCAGCCTTTCTTGATACGAATAAAACTTTATTTGAAGAGGAAGGAATAATAATGGTAGCTTCAGAAAAACATCTGGCACTTGATGTTTGAGAAGAGGACGGCGACGTGATAGTGAGGTGATGATATATTATTGTCAGTATTTTATGAGTCTTCTTCCTCGTCACTGTTAATAACTTTTCGCATCGCTCAAATTACCAGTTGCAGGTCTTTTTAAAAAAATGTCTATCATAAACATTAAACTTTGGAATATGGCCATTCCACGATATCTTCAGAAGGATCACCTCTAGAATGCAAAACAGGCTGCTTATAAAAATGTAGTTTAAACTGCTGTCTAAGTACCTTCTAGGTTTTTTAGCTGTTGCAGCTAGTAATAATTACATAATTATTAATTACAAAATTAACTATGATAGAATATTATTTTTAGGTTCTTAGCTACTGGAAACTCATTTAAAGGCCTCGCGTTTTCGTTTCGATTGGGGCTACTACTGCAGCAACCATTGTGAAGGAAACAAGTAACTTATTATGTTCATTTGCAACCTTTACCAAAAAACTTTTAAGAACATAGCAAACACTTTCAATAAATAACGACAGTTCCACACTACCTTGGTGCAATTAACGGAAAGCACATTCGGGTAAAGTATCCTGGGCGGTCGGTAACAATTTTTTTCAACTAAAAGCATTATTTTTCTACCGTCCTGCAAGTAGTTAGCGATGTTAATTGTAGATTTATTTATATTGAAGTTGGAGCATCTGGAAAACCAAGCGACAGAGGAACGTTTCGAGATTCGCTTTATAGGTTAACGAAGTAGGAACTAAACATACCACATGAGAAACTGCTTCTACAGTCCGACATTAAGACCCAATGGGTTAAGACCCTTTTTGCCTATTGATGATAAAGCATATGCCCTATTAAAAAAACTTGATGAACCCATATACAAGAAACAATTTTAGTGACGGCAATAAGTTATTTAAAAAGAGGTTGTTAAGAGCACGAGGTTGCCTGCAGTAAATTTCGCGAATTAATAGATCTTTATCTATAATAGTTGCACTCGATGCACTTACTGTTTTCGATACAGATACAATTTCTGTTTTTAGAATAATAATCGCAATAATATAATATTTGCCGGGCCTTTCGAGTCCAAACCGTTCTGAGGCTGTTAAATGTAATAGATATTAGTAATAATAATGGCAGTAGCTATACCAGACGATCCAGATTCAAAATAACTACCGATGATTTTTTTGCTATATTATTTCAGCAAAAATTAGATGCTGGAGTATTAATATAAGTGCGAAATTGTATTATATTTAAAATATCAGAAGTCCCGTGGCACTTCCGGTTTATGATTGTTTCAATAAAAGGTAATATCTAATTTTTCGTTTTTTTAAATGCTTAGTTCAATTGCATTTTTCGACAATATTTTAAATAGAATATGGCGTATTTTATATGACCAATTTTAACTTAGTAAAAAATGAACAACAATATAACGATAATTAAATTTCGTCTTTCATAAGATCACAGAGCGGCTAGTTTACTTTTTAAAAAAACCTCTGCGGCGGCGCCATGGTTTGAACCAGAATAAGGATATTCAAAAATATATATAGAGTGCTAGTTAAAATGAAAAAGTTGAAAACGGAAGCATGATGATATTTCCAAATTAATATTGTTTCGTACACTCTTACATATTTCTTGTTTCTGTCTTTATAGTCTTAAATGTATT
>JAEQML010077039.1:0-13074 GCA_016904865.1 Pissodes strobi
AACATAATTTTTACACAAGGAAACTTAAATAAGTACGGTTTTTTTTTTCGACAAAACGAGCTTTCCACCTAAAAAATGCTTATAGATATTTGCCAGTAAATACATTTTCCTTAAATATTTCATTTCTACAAAATTTTATACTTTTTAGGCTCGGTTTCACAATCTTTGATGATCAGGCTACCATTCAGAATTGTCCATAATGATATTAAAGATTCTGATATTGCGGAACTCATTAAATCTGGTTTTTGGTAATTCTAAAAAAAACATACTACTGACAAATTCACAGTAAAAACAATGTAAATCTAACCAGAATGAGGAAATTATGGTCCCTTCCTACGAAAAAGACTCCAAATAAGTCTCTTTTAAAGCACCAAATACATACGTAGATTCTATTTAACCTTAAAAATACATCTCACTACCGAGTAGATGTAGCATAAGGCAACTCATTAAACTTCTAAAATATTATCATTTTTGTTTAATATGCAATCAGTACGAGGCTCTATTTTAAATTTAAATTTTGGCGAAACTTTGGTGTAGAAACAGGAAAAATTCTAAATTTTTCCCAAACTTCCGCACCAAATCGCGCTACAGTAACAATGATCCGGTCTAACCAGCGAGACTGGACATTTTACAGAAGTTATTCAACAAATTGAACGTCGAGTACAAAAATACAAAAACCAAGGGGGACGGACTTTGACATTCTTTTTCCTTAACCTTAAGAATTCAGCCTTTTTTGTGCACTGGCTTGTTACAACTCTCAGTTTAGTAGAAAGGGGCCCACAGAGGATAGTACCTACTGCTAAAAATTCGTTGCCCATCAAAAAATAGGACAAGATTCATTTGAACAAGTGTCTTGATTTTAATCTGTTAAAATATTGGTTTAAAAATGGGATTTTTAAGGTGGTTAATCATTATCTGCTTTTGATAGTCAGCGAATTTTCGCTTAAATGTAATGTACCTTGAAATTGTGCGTTATTTTAGCAAAATTGGTTACCTCAATAGAGTACTACCCCCACGCAGTCCCCGTCCTCAAGGCCACAATGTACAATTCTAACAACAATTAAAAATTAATTATTCGCATCTGCTGTCTTTGTTTATCACACGTTCCACTATAACGTCTAGCGTAGTATCTATCGTCTCTGTCTCTCTCTCTAGCTCCTTCGAATGTGTTTTTTCTCTCTCTCCGTGCGGCAAACTGCACTTTACGCGCCAATCACCTACAGGGCGCCAGCGATATCTCTAGCCAGCAAGGGCAGGAGGTTATTTCGCGTCTGGAATATTTGCTACCCCAGCCTTTGCCGAAACTGATCCTGGAACAAGGAAAAACTGTTTAGCTTTGGTTAGTTACATAACAGTGCGACAGACAGTGTCATGTTATTACATATTAAGCTTTTATTAGGTGATTTATTAGGGTTGTACCTTATAGAATTAGGATCCCTAGCGGGTCTTTGCTGGAAGCCCCCCGGGACTAGCTGATCCCAGCCAAACATCTGCGGGCCTCCGGGCGCGTGCACACAAACGCAGTGGTCGGCGGGAACGCGGGTACATCCCGCGGACGGCTCTCCACCGCCCCCCTCCAGGTACATCGAGTCGACGAACACCGGCTGATCCGACCGGTTGTAGAGCCACACGAAGCCGTCAGGTTCACGGGATAAGGTTACTCCTGGAAACAGAAACATATATTAATTTTCTAGGCATTTAAAACGTCACAATTAGCATGGAATGGCAAGATATTATATTCAGATGTAGCTACGTCATATGGTGAGCAGCAAAATTTTGGCTTGTAACAAAGGAATGACAAATAATATCTTGCCTTTTTGCACCATGGTGGAACGTGAACAGTCAGTAAGTAAACATGGACATCTTTGAGCAATTTTAACAGCATCTAGGCAGAATTTCCAGAAACTTATTATTTATGTTGCGAGCAGCAGTGAGCGGAAATTCCGATGAGATGCTGCATTGTGCTAAGTTTATATTTTCACAGTTCGTTTATCACAGTTTAATCACACTTTTCTATTTATCACAGGTTGTTATTAAATTATTTAGTTAATTAATCAAATATCACAGTTAGTTAATTAGTTAATTATCACATTTAAACAATTATCACAGTTCAGAGATAATGCACCAAGGTAGAGTTAATTGACTGAAGGTTCTTGTCCAGTCTGTTTTTAAAGATGTTTTTGTTAGGTGCACTGATGGTATCATCACTCAAGCCATTCCAGGTGTAGACGACGCGATTTGTTAGAAAGTTTTTTCTTATCATGCCCGAACATCTCTCTTTGTTTAATTTCATTGAATCGCCCCTTAGATGTTCGTTGTTGTTGAATGTAAATATATTGAGATTTAAATCAGGGAAGTAGTTGTTTAAGATCTTAAAAGTTTCAATTAAATCCCCTAGATCCCTTCTTTCTTTAAGTGAGCTAAGCCCAAACAATGCAAGTCGTTCGTCATAAGATGTATCTCTTAGTATGTAAGGAATCTTGGTGAACCTACGCTGCACTTTCTCCAGGATTTCAATGTCTTTCAGGTAACAACGATTCCATACTGAGTGTGCATATTCTAGTTTGGGTCATACGTAGGTTGTATATACCTTCTTCATCAGTTCTATGGATTTATTTGAAAAGGCTCTCTGTATCAGATACATTAGGGAGTAGATTTTCTTCACCATTTGTTATATGTGTATCTCCCATTTAAGATCACGACTTATAATGACACCAAGATCTCTCTGCTCTTCCACACTCTTAATTTCGTCGTTACCCAACCAATATGTAATGCAAGGATTATTGGGACCGATATGCAAAACAGTGCACTTGTCCTGATTGAGCATTAGTTGCCACATTTGCATCCATGTTTCAAGTTTTCTGATGTCCTCTTCAAAGAGCTGTGATTCGAGAGAAGGATTGCAATAGAGTTTAGTATCGTCAGCGAAACAGGAAATGTTGGTACCTATCATCTGACTTAGATCACTCAGATATGTTATAAATAATAAAGGTCCGATGACCGACCCCTGTGATAACTCGGTTTGAGGAAGAATAAGTACCATTCACTCTCACCCGAAAGGCACGATTTGTGAGTAATCCTCTATAAATGTCAGCAAACTACCTCGGATACCAAAATACTCCAGTTTGTACAGTAACCTTTGAAAAGGAACCTTGTCAAAGGCTTTTTCTGGATCAAGATATATAAAGTCTACTGGTCTGCCTTCATCATATTCCTTAGTCCAATGGTTTAGAGATTCAAGTAGACTGGAAGTGGTAGACTTTTGAGGCAGGAATCCATGCTGTGTGGAAGGGATCACCTGATTTAAAATAAGAAAATTTGTCATTTCTGGCACTATAACTTTTTCCAGTACCTTGCATAAATGACAGGTCAGACTGATTGGCCTGTAGTTGGCTGGATCATATTTATTTCCCTTTTTATAGATAGAGATTACATATGCCCAATTTTCTGGAATATATCCGTTGTTGAGGACATCCTGTAGACCCTTTGCCAGAAATGGAGCCAAAGTTGTGCTACATCGTTTCAAAAATAGTGAAGGTATGTCATCCGGTCCTGGACTGGAATCGGGCTTGAGAGAATTTAGTGCTTCTAAAACCTTTTCTTCGGTAACCAGTATATGCGAGAACTCGTTTTTTACTCTAGCTTGTGCGAGAAGCTGAGGCATGTTTAAAAGATCTTCATGTGTAAACACTTTACAAAATTGTTCAGCAAGAATTTCGGCTGTTGTTTTGTTATTAGTTATTATTTCATGATTTGTTGGGTCTTTTAAAACAATTTCTCGTTGAGTACTATTTAGACTGCGTTTTATATAGTTATAAAAGTGTTTATCGTCTCTTTCTAGCAGGTTCTCCTCAAATTGTGATTTGGCATCACGGATTAATTTTGTTAGGTTATTATTCTGTTGCCTATATAGTTCATAGTTTTCTGCAGTACGAGATGATTTATATTTGTGCCAGAGCTTCCTTTTTAAATCTACTTCTTTAAATATACTATCATTCATCCAGGGTTTTGTTGCATTGTACCTACAGCCTTCTAAAGGAAAATATATCTCGATTGTTTGCTTTATTACCCTTTCAAGTGTGCTATATGTAACTGAAGGATGTTCCATATTACCAGTGAGTTTCTCGGTCAGATTATTGTTGACCTGGTGTATATCTATCTTTCCAGAATTTTCGTTTTAATATTTTTTTGGTTGATTGATTAAGTATCTGCAGTTGTGCCACTGCGGTAATAACTAAATGATCACTTTTACCTGGTGGTAAATAGTTTATTTTAGAAATTAGTTTTTGATCACTTACAAGTAGCAAGTCGAGAAGAGAAGCTTGGTTTCCACGAAATCTGGTACATTCCTTGACCATCTGCCAGACACCCCACTGTTGATATTTGTTGAGAAAGTCTTGGGCTAAAGCATTATTTGCAGTTACAGTGAGATTATTCCAGTTTATTTCTGGGTAGTTAAAATCCCCAAAAATAAGGGTGTTTGGATTTGACCTGTATATGTCATGGAGAGTGTCAATCAATACTGCATTATCATTTGGCCTGATGTTTGGTGGTCGATAAATACATCCCAGGAGAAATGTTAGGTTTGCAAGGATCAAATTGACCCAAACTGCATTTATGGAGGTTGGCATATGATACTGATTGTTTGAACTGGATTTTATTTGTATCCCATTTATAGAATTATTAATTATGATACATGCTCCACCTCCTCTGTGAGTAGTTCTGTCATCACGATAAATCTTATAGCCCGGAATGTTGATTAACGAGTCAGGAATAGTATCAGTTAACCATGTTTCCGTAAGCACTAATATTGAGGGTTGCTCTTTTTGCATAAACACCTGAATTTCATTCAGCTTGTTGGTAAGTGAGTTTGCGTTGGTATAGCACAATGAGATCTCAGTTAGTGCAGTCGGATTTGCTGTTTTGAGTTTTTTTGATGCATGATCTTTCTCGTTTTCAAGAACTGGTTTTTTGATTATTTTTGGAATGCCCTTAATATATTTGATTTTTAGGTTTGACTCACCTGAAGCTTTTCTCTGTTCAAGCTCTTTTAGTACATCCATTAAGTACTCCCTCTGTGCTTGTGTCTGATCATATTTTAGGTATTTATCAGTGTTTTCCAATACGTGTTTATTTTTTAGTACCTTAAGCGCTTCTTCCTTTAATGCAAAGATTACTCTAACAGGGCGACTCTTTTGTGGGTTGTAGGTACCAACCCTAAAGTTTTTTTTATGTTTGTCAAGTCGGCCTCAGGGCAGACAGAGGGTAATATGTCTTTGACAACCTTGCTTTCTTTTTCCCACCTAACTTCCTTGGTATCTGCTTTTTGCTTTCCGAGTCCAAAAAGAGGCACATTTCGGGTTCTTAATTATCTTTCCTGAATTTCTTTAATTGCTGGTTCGACTGTGCCTTCAATAGGTTTTCCAGTTAGTGAGTGTCCATTTACCGTAGGTTGGTTTTCCAGTTCTGACAACTTTTTCTTCACTGGTAGCAGTTCTGATTGTAAAATATCAATTGTCTCCTTAAAGTCTTTAAGTTGGGATTCCAAGTTAGTTTTTAAGTTTGATACTTCTGTTGTGAGGAGATCAGTTTGGGTCTGGACTGAGATCTGCACGATTTCCGTATTTTTTGACTTGCTGGGAACTTTTTCGGTGTTTTTTGTGAATTGTTCTAATTGCTTTTGGAGGTCACCAATATCTTTTTTTAGTTTCGGTAGTTCGTGTGGTTCAATGTCTGGTACTTTTTGAGTGGACTTTATGCATTGTTCTAACTGTTTTTGGAGATCACCAATTTCTTTTTTAAGTTTGGGTAGTTCGTGTGGTTCAATCCTGCAGTCAGCACAGAAGTATATGAGCTCTAGATTCAGTTGGGGTAATGTTTGAGCAGTTCTTACAAAAAAACGACTTTGCATACATCACAGGGAGCCCCGAAGATCTCTCCTGGTTTTAGGGGTGATGATGTATAGATGCAGGATTTTTTGCATTTTGAGCAAATGAGGGCCATAATCGTGTCTATGATTCTTTGCTTTATTCTTTCTTGTACCGGATCCTTCCGAGAAAGTTGGGGTTTTGTTATGATTTGATCAATATTTTATGAGTTTTTATTATGTTAGGTTAGGGCTACTAATATTTGAAATTTATGGCATTTTTATAAAAATATTATTTGGGCTGCATAATTCCACATTTATTAAGTGTTTTAAAGATAAGATGATTTTAAAATGTCCTGTAGTTTTCACGATGAATTGAGATTTCCCGACACTGCAATTTCTAAACCGCTCGCCTAGCATGCGCGCGCACCAAACTCCTACTTACTGAGAGAAATAATTAAAATCCCTACTGACTAACTGTTGACCAACATGGTGCAGTCGGTAGGATACTTACGTATTCATGGTCTAAGCAATAAAAAAAAATGAAGGCTTACCTAAGCCTATCTTAGCCCTGGCCTTTAGACTAGCTTCGGTCTGCTTCACGTTTTGGGGTCCCAGCGCCTCGAGACTGAGTCCGTCGAGCCCGTACGGCACGTTGCCGAACACGTTCACGTGGCACGGCTCCACGGGAAAGCGGGGCCCCACCCTCTCTCGCAACTCCCAATACGCCAGCGTGCACCATTCCTGATGATTGATGGGTGAATCTGAAACGAAGAAGAATTTCTTTAAATACGTTTATATAGTCAAAAGCGGTCTTATCGTGCGGGTCCAAAGGTCCCATTTTTCATTAAATGTCATTCCTTTGACAGGTTTTACACGCAAAATCAAAAGCTTTTACTGAAAATAGTGACCTGTGAACTCGCACGGTTTTGACTATAGGTACCACACATTTTTACGTTCTACCTAAAGTAAATATTTTATAGAAAATTGACTCAATATAGACGCAGCTTCGCTCACTAAATACAACGTCTAATTCTATTGCAACGAGCCCAACGTGACAACGTCGTCGGCCACTTGTCGGAATGTTGGCTACGTCACGTGGCGACAGATCCGGCGGCGGCGACGGCCTAGTAAGGTCGCGCCGATGCGGTGGCGCCGGAAATTCACAGATTATATTGTTTGCAGGCTTTTTTTCGGCGCGCTGCCGCCTCGATAATACCTGCAAGCCAAATGCACCCATTCTACTGATTGTGCATAACATAATGATATAATTTCGTTTTTAAATCGATGTGTAATACCTGATATAAGCAATAAACGCTATAGTTTGCGCAATCAATGCGAACATTTATTAGGTAGGTATAGTTCGTCAAGAATTCGAACCTATTCTACTGATTTGAATTTACTTAAGGAAGGAAATTACTAAGGAAGCCTTCTAGTAGCTTGTCAATTATTTCAATCTCAATCCGATATGATGATGGTTATTGGTTGCAATGTTACAAAATGAACAACAAAAATCAAACGGTGAAAATAGTCTCATGGGGAAGCGAAGAAAATATATGTAAGACATAATGCCGGGTAATTCCAAAGTTCTATTTGTGTTTGCCATAACATTTAATAATTATGCCGGATAATCAAAATGTGATAACACTAATACACGTGTAAATACTATTATGGAATTGTGGATTAGTGTAACGAGCTTTTACGCAAATACCTGATACATTTAGGGGAATGATGATGAGATGGTTGAATGATCACCACAGGTTCCGATTCGTCTTCGGTCGAGTGTGCACGTGTCGGGTATCGGCCATTTTGTTCCAGCTTCATATACATATATGTTAGTTTGGGGGCACATGGGGCTTTCAGGGGCTGTGTAGATTCCCCGAATAAGATTCGGACGTCCAGCCGGGGGTTAGGCCCCGTGCATGTACAAGATTTAAATGTGTGTGAATGTCCAGCCGGTGGTGTTCGAACCTTAAAACAAGCCGTGCATGTACAAGTCGGAGGCCCAGGGGTACATACTCGACATACTGGGTCCTCTAAAAATAGTATCTCTATCCATCAGGTGTAACTAATCTGGGATGGGTCGCCCCAGCTCTTACTAAGCCGGATAGAGGTCGTTTCTGGCTGAATTTTCGAAAGAAAAAGGCCAACAGAGAGTTGTACTACTACTACTACTATAACCTATTAATCACGGTGTGTGTTTAGGTTTTTAGATTTTTTATAGCCTATATGAGTACGTACTAGGAATGTTACACTGAAATTTTAAAATGTGCATGAAGCACTGAGAATTGTGCGCCAATGTTGCCAGAGGCAAAATGCCGTCCACTCAGTACGCAAAAGGGCAAAACTCTATAGGTTACATGTATTGTATTGTATTCAAAATATGCAAATTTTTACCACCTCAATTTTCACAAGTGTGCAAAATTTGCAAATAGATGTACAAAATTGGGTAAAATTAGCTGAACAGCCGAATTTTCTAATTTTGTGACAAACGGGAGGGAAATGCAAATTTTTGATACCTCAAAACTTTCTCCAGAAGACTGTGCAAAATTAGCCAAACCGAGTAACATCAATTTGTTTTAAATTTGTAACATTAAAAACTAGTTTTCCTTGTGTGGGTGTGCAAAATGCGTGGGCAAAATTTTGGTTTATTTATTTTTGAAGTTTGTTTAATACGGGGGCAAACTTGACCGACATGCATTAGGGGTTGAAAGTTAGGTACTTCTCTACTTCAACTGATAGAGTGTGTATATTTTAAGAATGATATCTCGTGAACATAACAATGGTGCACTTTGTAACATATCTGGCACGTATTAAATATTGCCTTCACAAATTATGATACCACGTGACCCTGCTGCAATTTTGGGCGATTGTGAGTTAGATTTGGTTCGCTCAGGTTCATTTTTGATTCACATAATTCAAAAAGTTGAACATTTTATCATATTGGATTGACTTGGATCTTGAACATCATACTAACCCGACATTGCGCAGATATGTTTGAACCTTGGACCCATTAGGCCACAGTAGGGGGATTTTGCCATTAACCATCATCAGCACTCCGATATTTGGAGTTAATCTTTATCATTATACATTTTTATCGATATTTAGAATATCTTCCATCAAATCAATGTTCTACTTACTATTTGCCGGGCCAGATAGATATAAACATGACAACGCCGAGAGCAAATCATCATGACACAAGTATGTTCGTATTTACAAAAGTAAAATGCGAATAGATAAGCGATATCCTTGACTTAGGCAAGGTCCCCTAAAAATAAACGCCTGGCCATTTTTGATAGAAAACTTTACGTAGGTACCGTATCGGATTTTGATACAGTCACAGTCGGTAATCTAATAATCTATAGGATGATTCGCGAATTGCTCGTCGATTGCGACAATAGCTGACGCCCCGCAAAGTCTATACGTTAACACTTTTCGGATTTGCCGTCAACAACACGCTTAATAATTCGCCTTTTATATTTTTTTGAGGTACGTGATAACAGGCAGGTAGATCGACCATACCGTTGGCGCATGGGCGGATCAACGATGAACACGAGCTGAGGTGCTGGATGCTTAGAGTGTACATGTACATAGTACAACATGATTTAGTGAAATTACCGACCGATGAAACACACGTTTTTCATGCTTGATCAAATATGGTCGATCCATTAGAAAAAAATTAATTAACGATCTCTGTCAAAAGTGTCTTTGAAAACCCACTCAAGTGATGCCAGCTAATTCTATGGCAACTCTACTAGAGGCCTATAATGCGTTATAATATAGATCTAAGTGCAAAACCGTCTGGGCCTTTCAGATTGTTGCTAACTTGCTACTTTCAGTTCACATTTTATCGCGATCCTCATGCACATATTATTATACCGAAACGATTTTCCAGAATCTTAATTATTTTATTTATTATACAAAATATAATTCCTTATGGACATTCATAATTTCCACATCTTTTGCAAATTCCATCGCACACATTGGCAACCCTGGTCGTTCGACCTCATTCCGTCTTCCTCGTGGAATCGGCCAATCAGAAGCCCTAGTTTGATTTGCCGGCCAGTCCTTTTTACTCGGCGATATTGTAATTGTAGAATATCAAGCTAATACCTGCTGCATATATTATGGCGTACGCCAAATGCTTGAATTTTTTCAAAAAATTAAAATGTAAAAATACGGGCAAAATCAGGATGCATTGCCAATTTTTAATGGTTTCGATGCATTATAAGTGACAGGTATCGCTGTGAAACACGCACTTTAACATATTTTTTATTTACTTACAGATGTAACGATCACTGGCCCGCGTTAAAACACGATTGCTTTTGGCTGAAAGCGTATTTTTATTTTATCAGCGAGAAAAAAGCTTTAAAAAGATTGAAAAGCGATGTCTAACAGACATATGTATTTTAATTTTTTCACGGAACACCTAAAATACTTTCGGTGACAACGTTTTGAATGCAATATTATTTTAACACTGAAACGTGTCTTTAGTTCATTAAAAGTCTTATGATTTATAAAGGAAGCTACATTTGAAAGCGCAAACTTTCTCAGTGCTGCTATTAAAACTAAGAGGCTGAAAATTAGAGGAAAAAGAGAGAAAGATAAAGTTAGTAGATGACATAAAGGCATTAATGGAAAAATATATGCCACACATCAATATAAACCTTAGAGAACGGGATCGACAAAACAAACGACAAGGGCAATTTACTGTTATCGTACTTCCCCCACTTCGAGAACGGCCCGCCGCACAGTGGACCGAACTATTACCGCTGCTGGACAATCCAAAATAATTATTTAATTTTGAAGATATTTTTGAATTAAAACTAAAGAAATACTTTAATTGGTTTATTAAATATTTACTCCCTGCACTTTAATGAGATTCATTGTGATACAAATGTTTTATAAGTTACAGCTGAGTTTATAACCAACAAAAATGCAATATCAGAGCGATATTCGATCAATATCAACGATTGACATGAATGACCATGGCAGATTTAAAATTTATCAATGTTGACAGTTCATAGTTCTATTTATTTAGTGAATTTTAAAAATCGAAGTACTTATTTTTCATTATTGCATTATACAACATGTAAGATTATTTGCGTACGAATTAAGATATCATTGCAAAATTTACAGATATTAAACAAAATATTAAGTGCCTATTTTGTAAACAAAATGACAGACTGTATTTACAAATGGCGAATGAATTTTAATTTTTTTATATTTCTTTCGTGGAATCACTTGTTATTTAATTTATTAGTATTCTATTCTTCTTACTTTAAAATTCAAATTTCCCATTTTTGTTCATTAGCTTTCTCTTGCATTGTTCACATTATACGCACCATGTAGAGAATATTTGAGAAACTATGCGAGATGCTGACAAGAAACAAGACAAAAATACATGTCGTTTTATCAGAGAAAAAAACAAAAAAAGAACGGAACTTTTTGGTATTAATTTTACATATTTTCTCAAATATCTTCTAACCGCTATGCAAAGAGCAACAAAATTAGAGAATAGAATGAGGAATAGGAATTATGAAGCAAGAAGCCAATAACTCAACACCCTGTTTTATTATTATTTATAATACCCTGTGAGTGGCAATTTAACTTAAATACTGCAAATAATAGACGAAGTATTTTCAAAAAGCTAATAAGAAAATAAATACTAACGGTCTGTATCTTGGAACTGAGGATCCGTAGGGCCTAACTTTATATGAAAAAAATCCATAAGATATTTCTTGCCAATAATTAGATTGTCACTTCAATCCACACCCAGTTTACTGAAGAATAAATGTTCGGTTTTATGTTGTATTTTTTGAGTTGTTTGAAACAAGTTAATAGAGAAATTACATATAAAAGAGACAACGGAACATGCAAAGTTTTGTTAAATAATATATTGAAATAAGTATAGCATCAAGTTGTCTATATTTATCTTTTTAAAAAAGCCACTTCACCAAAATTTCTTAATTCTTGCTTCATTTCGAGTTCAATTTGGAGTTTTAATAAGGATTAATAGGATTGGTGACTTAAATAAATAATTAATAATATGCCAAGTAATTTAATGTCATTTGTTACAAAATTTTGGTTTTAGTATTTATTGCAGCTATATTTGAATCGTATTATTATTATAACATGATTTGCCGGATTCTCCGATACCTTGCCCACTGTAAAAACTGTTGTCTGAATTGTTTGTTATATTGCCTAGCAACGGAAAGGACAACGTTCGTCACAGCGGTGGGAATACTAACAGTTTTGGCCAAAACCTTTTTTATATAATATATTTGTATAGTGTTTAAAGAGGTATCATGGTAACTCCAAAATTACCTGTTATTCATTTTCATAAGCCAATGGTACCATTTTTTTAAATTTGTTATGATAATCGTATAAATTATTTTTATATTATCATACCTATTTCTGGAAACATTTATATCTTTAAACTTAATATCAATTTTGGAGTCGTTATATTTCTCTCAAACGTCACAGATGTGCATTTTATTATTTAATATGTTATTTGGACGTTTATTTTGATAGTCAAATTAACATATTCAACTATAAAATGTACACGACAGTGTTCCGGATTCTCCGATACCTTGCCCACTGCAGCAACTGTGGTTTGAATTGTTTGTTATATTGCCTAGCAACGGAAAAGACAACGTCCATCACAGCGGGAGAAATACTAACAGTTTTGGCCAAAACCTTTTTTATATGATATTTGTGTGGTATTTAAGAGGTATCATGAATTCCAAAATTACCTTGTATTAATTTTTATAAGCCAATAGTACAATTTTGTAAATTTCTTATGATAATGGTAAATAGCATTTTTATATCAACAGATCTATTTCTGGGATCTGCTGGTAATACGATTTTGGAGTCATTATATTGTCTCAAACGTCACAGATGCGCATTTTATAATTGAATATGTTAGGTGTTCTATATTTTGAAATTACTTGTTACAACTTCGATAACTAGAGTGAAATTTTCCCTCCAAATCTCACATAAAATCGGCAAAAACCGCTGATTTTCATTTGAAAAATATCCAAATTCTCCGATTATTAGTGTATTAACTTGTCATTTTCCACCGTAGTTTGGTGATAACACTCTGTATGAATGTAGGACGAATGAGCCATAATTAATCCATGAATATATTTATTCAACCCCAGGTAAACAGAAATTTGAGCATTTAAATCAGCATGTCAGTTCTTCTT